>JAOXYD010206763.1:0-20951 GCA_028565735.1 Pinacopodium congolense
ACACTTGAATTGAAAATTCCACACTTTAGGGCAAGTAACATAAGTTTACAATAACCAAAACATTGTCCCCAATGTTCATAAATTGAAAATTAAAGACAAAATGTTAGAGAAAGGAAAGGAATACAGTCGTAAGATATGATTATGATGATTCTTCGTTGATAGGGATTGCAGCAACTGAAATCACATAAAAAATAAAATTCAAGAGATGAAAAATAAACCAAAAGAAGCGACACGATAAAAAAAAAAGAGATCAAAGTGCAACCAAGGACTGCGAATACAACTAAAAGGAAATAACCAAATCTAAAACAAAATATAAATACAACTAAAATATGAAAATATAACAAAAATAAACTGAGAACAACAAAAGGGAAACATGTTAAAAATAAATAACATAAGAAAACATCCTAAAACAACATGCAAGAATAATCCAAAAGGAGCTAAAAACTAAGACTATCTCGATCATGGACTCTCTGGCACTCCTCGAGCTGCTATATCTGATGCTCTATACAATCCAGATGCTTATGAATAATTGATTCACCCAAATGGATCTCAAAAGTAAGTTTAGAACACAGCTCTATAAAATAGTCATAAGGTCAGTTTGGAAGATGTCCATAGGAGGAGGCTTGAAAGCAGGTGAAGTTGGAGGTGAAGGATGGACACTTGGTGTCACCTAGGAGGAAGTATCACCCATAACCTTCTCAGGTACAACAGGAGGGACATAAGGAATCTTGGGATCCTTAGGTCTCTCACCCTCCTGCAATCTACTCCACTATCTTCTAACACAAGGATACTACCACAGATTGAGTATGGAGTAGGTGATCTGAGTCTGATTCCCTCTATCCTCGAGTGCCTTAGAACTAAAAGGAACTGCTAGTACTTGAAAGATTCGAGTCAATAGGCAAGGAAAGCAAAAGTTCTTGCACAACCTCTATATCTTAACAACATCACATATTACAATAATGATGAAACCAGTCAATGGTAATCCTTAAATGGCACCCAATCCATATAACATCTTATACAAAATATAGGCATCACTAAACCTCACCTCATTGAGTCCAGTAGCCCTAGGTGCCACATTAGTGCTCAATAGTTCCACAATAATACGCTCCCTAACCTTTAAAGTGGAAATAGTAAATGCTCAAGAGGTTTTCCTAACTAAATCTAGAGCATCTTAGGTTATAGCAACAAAAAAATAGAGATTAGATGTTGCCAAATCTCTATGAAACGTATCTTGAGCCCTCGTAAAAAAATCACCTTTTTCTGATACCCTTAAAAAACTAAGATAAATATACGAGTGATATGAATAGGAATACCTTGAACCATTATGTGTAGCTCTATGATATCAAGCTTCTCTTTCTCTTCAATGTTTATGAAGAACTCATGAACTAATGTTAGATAAAATGGCCTAGACAGAGTGAGCACTAGATCCCAACCTAAAGCTCTAAAAGCTCTAGAGACATCAAATTACTTTCAAAGTTGGACGGATTAAATGCTACGTGCTGAACTCATTAGTTTGATGAGAATGGAACCAATTAGCATTCTCTCGAGTAGTGAACCTATCAGAATACAAATAAAGGCATTTTATGAGAAGGCTAGTTTGTAGATGTCGAGGCCACTATATGAAAAAAAAAATATATGTTGTCAAGTGGTCAAGATATGTGCAAAATGGTCGTCAAATGAACA
The DNA here is from genome assembly GCA_028565735.1 of Pinacopodium congolense. NCBI lineage: Eukaryota > Viridiplantae > Streptophyta > Magnoliopsida > Malpighiales > Erythroxylaceae > Pinacopodium > Pinacopodium congolense. The sequence continues at coordinate 1,684 of JAOXYD010206763.1, forward strand.
GTACATTCCAGTCACCCTCATCAAAATATTCTTTGGGGCTGGAAATTTCCTTTGTTGCCAACGAGAATGTTTTGGCGTAAAATTTTTACCAATGGATAACTTTTGGTGAATGGAGTGGATTGGTACAAAAATTGTGCCCAAAAAGAGAATTGGGGAATAAAAACAGCAAGAACAATAAGGGTAGGCTGTTTTGTTATAAAAGAGGTGAAAATGGATGGATTTTGAGGTTTTAATTAAAGAAAAGTTAAAAGGTAGTGAAATGGATAAAGAATGCGGTGAAAATTCTAAGTTCTGATTGAAAAATAATGAAAACAAGTGGGCAGCAAAAGATTTTAGAGATATTTGTAGTAGTTAAGGTGAAAGAAAGGAGGAGGAGGAGGAGGAAGGTAAATGGGGAAATATAGGTTTTTAAACCAAAACTCCGTCCTTTCTAAGCTTCCTGTGTACATCAACTGTGGTTGAACAATACCTTAATAACAGTTGAAGGCCAGCATTAAGGGTCATCATAAAGCTCTGTAAACAACGAAGCTCAACATGGTTCAAATAGCCTTTAATAATAGCCAAACCAGACCACCCTTAAAGGTCTATTAACCTCTTTCCTAATGAATTTCAAACTTAAAGCTTCACCAAATTTTTTCTAAATCAAGATCCAACAAAATTGATAGGATTATTCATTAAATTGCTCTATAATTGAATTTTAAACACTAAAAAATCAAAGAAATCACATTAAAATGAAGGATAAACTACATAAAGCACACCAAACATAAATAAAACACTCTAAAAGGTTTCAAAAAGCTAAACCATAGTCCTGCCATAGAAAATAAAATCAAGACACACACAACTAACTAACTATAGAGAAGAATTCCTAATTCAGTGAGGATCAAATAATGTAAGACCCTAAACAAACTCCTTAACTATACTATGAACATAGAACTATGCCTTGAAATTTGAGGGACCATCGATTATTTCAATTATGCCAAATGGATATAACTTAGTCACCTTATAAGGGCTTGTCCATGTTGATCTCATCTTTCCAAGAAACAACTTCAATCGTAAATTGTAAACTAAAACCTTGTCACCAACCTTAATTTCACAACGAATGATATGCTTATCATGCCATCTTTTGACTCGCTCTTTATAAAGTTTAGAGTTTTCCTAAGCATCAAGATGAAACTTATCTAATTCATTCAACTATAATAACCATTCTACGCAAACTTTCCTTGAGTAAAAACTCAAGAAATTGATGGCCCAATATGCTCGATGCTTTAGCTCTATAAGTAAGTGACAAGAATTTTTATAAACTAACTTGTAAACTAACATTCCTATAGGCATCTTAAAAGCAGTTAGATAAGCACAAAAAACATCATCTAAATTTATTAACCAATTTTTTTCTCGAAGAGTTAACAGTGTTTTCCAAAGATTTCTAAACCTCTCAATTAAAAATCTTAACTTGACCACTAGTTTGAGAATGATAATGTGTAGAAACCTTATGGGTAACACCATACTTAGTCAAAAGAGAATAAAATTGTTTCTTACAAAAGTCTGATCCCCCATCACTTATGATTACTCTCAGTATCCCAAATTGTGTAAAGATTTTCTTCTTTAAAAAATGAACTACACCTCTCATATCATTTATTGAATGAGTAACTACTTTAACCAATTTATTCATGTAATAAACAACCACCAAAATGTATTTTTTAGAGTATGACATAGGGAAAAGTCCCATGAATTTAATACCCTACACATCAACAATTTCACACACAAAAATGTTATTTAGTGGCATTTCTTGTCTTATAAAGATATTCCCAGTTCTTTGACAATTGTCATAAAGCTTGACAAATTAAAATGCATGCCTAAACAAAGTAGGCTAACAAAAATCATACTCCAACACCTTTTGTGCAATCCTTGTGGGTCAAAAACATGCTCTAGTCTCTCAAAATGACTTAAAATAAAGGGAACTTCCACTTTAGGTACACATCTCCTAATGATTCCATCTCCACATATCTTATAAAAAAAAGGGTTATACCAAAGATATCTCTTAATCTCCGAAAAGAATATCTTCTTTTGTTGGTATGAAAAATCAAAAGGTAGAACTTTAATAAACAAGTAATTCATAATATTCATATACCATGACACGATAAGCATGGCTAGTAATTTTTCTTTAGAAAAGACCTTCCTAATGTCTTAGTCTTCTCCTTTTTCCATCACTTCTTCACTTAAACGCAAAAAATGATCAACTAAAAAATTTTCTTCTTCTTTCTTATCTCTGATTTCAATGTCGAACCCCTGTAAGAGAACCCATCGAATCAATCGTGGTTTCACATCCGATTTGTTTATCAAGTACTTGAGAGCTAAATGCTCTGTATACACAATCACCTTAGAAAATACTAAATAGGATTGAAACTTATCAAAGTCGGAACGCCATAGCCAACATCTCATTCTCAGTAGTAGTGAATTTTTCTAGGCATCATTTAAGGTGAAACTTACATAATATATTGGATGAAGAATTTACCTCTCCTTTTCCCATGAAAATCACCAATTGCGTTGCTACTTACATCAAACATTAACTCGAATGAAAAAGACCAATCGGGTGAAACCAAGATGGATACATTACTAAGTTTTTCCCTTAACAACTGAATGGAACCTATACAGTTATCATCAAAGTTAAAGATTGCATCCCTGGTAAAAAGATCAGTCAGAGGCCTGGCCATCTTGGAAAATTCTCTAATAAATCTCTTGTAAAATCCAGCATGTTAGAAAAAAACTCCAAATCACTCTAACTAAATTAGGTTGTGAAAGTTCAGCAATAATAATAAATTTTGCTGGATCTACTTCTATTCCCTTGCTTGAGATCTTATAACCTAATACAATACACTCTTACACCATTTTTCCCAATTCAAAACCAAATTAGCCTCTTCACATCCTCTAAATATTCTCTAGAATTTCCAAACAAGTATCAAATGATGTGCCAAAAATATAAAAATTATCCATTAAAATTTTGATGCAAGTCTTTATCATCTCCACAAAGATTGCCGCCATACATCATTGAAAAGTGATAGGAGCATTACACAGGTCAAAATAAATGCATTTAAGTGTGAAAGTGCCCTAGGAATAAGTAAATGTTATTTTTTCTTGGTCCTCAAGAGTAACAGGAATTTACAAGTATCCGCAATACCCATTTAAGGCACAATGAAAGCTATGCCCTACCAATATTTTAATAACTTGATCAATGAAGGGTAGAGGAAAGTGATCCTTGTGTGTGGCATCATTTAAGTTTTGATACTCAATACACATATTCCATCTAGTTACTTTTCTTATGGCAATCAACTCATTCTGTTCATTTTTCATCATTTTAGTCCCTCCTTTCTTAGGAACCACCTGAACTAGAATGACCAATGCAGAATCAAAAATGGGAAAGATAATACTAGCATCCAAGAGCTTCCTCAATTCTTCATTCTTCACAACTCCCTTAATATTTGGATTTAGTCTATGCTGCGGTTTGGACTAAAGGCTTACTTCCTTCTTCTATGAAAATCCTATGAGTGCACATAGAAAGACTCAAGACTTTGATGTCAACTAGGGTCCAACTTATTGCACTCTGATGCTCTTGGAGAACTTTTCACAATCTCTCCTCCATCTCATCAGTCAATGATGATGAAATGATCAAAGATAATTGTGAGGAAAGCTGCAAAATGGCATCCTGGACATGTGAGGGAAGAGGCTTAAGGTCTAGAGTTAGTGGCTTTTAAATAGATGGCTTTGGCAGGGGCTTGATCGGTATATCTAAAGGCTCATACATCCTATATTGAATCAAAATAAAGGTCTCCTTCCTAGCTTCTAACTCTTCTATCTCTTCTAACGCTTCGTTAACGTCCTCTTCTTCCATCTTCATATAATATAGACGACTTACTAACTTTTAAAATGGATTAAAACAAAGAAAAATGAGTCAATCACTTTGAATGCAACTAACTTCATTGAATTTACATCAATCCAACATAGAGGGATGTCTCATTACTCTAAACACATCAAATTCAATCTCCTCATCTTGAAGTATAAGGATGACTTTCCCTCCATAGATATTAATCAATGACTTACGAGTAGTTATGAATGGTTGTCCTATGATTATGGGCACTAAGCTATCCTCATCTATATCCAAAATCATGAAATAAATAGGAAAAATGAATTTATCAACTTTAACAAGAGCATCCTCAATGATTCCTTTTAGATACATCACAAATTTATTAGCCAATTATAAGAAGATTGTGGTTGGTTTTAGTTCTTTTGATCTTATTATCATGATAACAAACATGGGCATCAAATTAATGCTGGCTCCAATATCCATCAAAGCTTTTATCTATTTATAAGCTACTTATTATGTAAGTAATGGTGGAATTACTAGCGTCCTTAAGTTTCGAAGGTAATTTTTTTAGTAGGATACCAAAACACTCATTATTAATGTAAGCCCTAAAGGCACTCAAGAGGGGGATGAATTGAGTATTTAAAAACTTTCTTGTGGAATTTAAGCTTAAGACTTAACAAATTTTATTTAATGAGGTACACAAGAGTGAATGCCAAAATAATAATGCATAATAAGTAATAACTAAAAAAAAAGAGAAGAGAAGGTAAGACACATAGTTTGTTAAAGAAACTCACCTACCCCAAAGAAAGACTACGTCTCCTCTCTAACTGCTTGTTGGATACTGTTCTTATCTAATTAAAGCAAAAACAATTATAATATTTTTCTAGGCGAAGAGTAGCCTTTACAAGACAATCTTTGTCTAGGCAAAGAGGAGTCTTTATAACCCAATCTTTTAAGGCAAAGAGGAGCCTTCACAAGACAATCATTTTCTAGGAAAAGAGGAGCCTTTACAACCCAATCTTTTAAGGTAAAGGGGAGCCTTCCTACTCTTTATATGGAAAAGAGGAGCCTTGACAACCTTAAGCAATCTAATAATGCAAATTCTCATTTTCAAGTGACTAAGGACACTTATGAATCTATTTCAATTAAAACACTATCAATCTAAGGGCTCCAAAGCTTTCACTAATTAAATAAATGTTCAATGACATAAATAAAAGCTTTAAAAAATTAATATGCTAGATTTAATTAAAAAAACTTGCATGATTATAAAGAACAACCTGAAATATTCACTTAATCCAAATCTAGACAGATTTAATAAATAGAACAATAATACTTCCAAAAAGTCAAATAAGCCTCCAAAAAATTAGTTAAATATTTAATAACACTTATGAGACTTAAACAAACATAAAACCTCAATTTGGAAGCAGATATATTTGGTTTAGATACTCAAATATATGTATGAAAGTAAATGAACAAATTTTGAACAAATTTGAGCTGTTTGAAAATATGAACCCTAAACAAAAGATATAAGTGCCCAAAAATCAAAATAAAAATACCTAGATAATCATAAAATCACAAGTTTGCACACCAAAATTGGTTTATATTATAAAAATATGCAATTAACACATGAACACAAAAACAGTAACAGTTTAGGTGTATCTGAAAAACAATTTTTAAACCAACTCAGATAGCCTTCCACAATTTCGAAATAAAAATTTAGCTAACTTTAGAACATGTAGGGATTTAAAAAATAATTTTTCTAGGATTTCATAAATTGATTAAAATGCCCAGAAACACGTTGCAATTTAACACAGAAAAATCTAGACAAATTCGACACTTCTATAGTGAACAAACTTAAAACCTAAGATATAATCTTTCAAAAATCTAAAAATAAATCACACAACCTCTATAAACTATAAGAAAATATAAAATCATAAAATCATAATTTTGGAAACAGATTTAGGTGTCAAGAATCATTATCTAAATAGTTCAGAATAGACAGAAATAGATTTGATATATTTGGGAGTTTATGTCCTAATCAATCAATATAATCACTCCAAAAATTTGAAACTATGATCAATCACAATTGTACACACCGTATCTATCAGAAAATACAAATTTCTCAATTTATCAAATAGATTTAATATGATAGGGACAAGAGAAAATTGAAATAGTGCAGAGAGAGATAGCTTGGAGAGTGAATTAATTCTAAATAAGGAAAGAAGGAGCTTTTAGAGATAGTTTTAAGTAATCTATCTTTTTTTAAGCTTAATCAAAATTTTAAGTTCTTAAAAAATGAAATAAAACTCCATTACACTCTTAATACCCTAGGATAAATGTGTATGATAATTTTGAAACATTAAAAAATGACTAGGTACTACAAATCAGATTGAATGATGATAATTCAAATGTGGACATATTTGAGGCATGTTAACAAAAGAGCTTAAAAAAAACCAATTGCTAAAGCCATTTTTACCTATCCAAATATTGAATAAGACTTAAAATAAGTTTCAAGACATAATTTGAGACCATAAAACACATCAACTTGATTTAATTAACTTCACAAAGTGGATTTGTAATAAAATGAAATTCCATGCAACTGAAGATGAACTACATGCAATGCATGATCAATAATGAGCCCCAAGATCAATTGGACAATAAGTGAAACTTAAAATTGCATGAAAGACACCCTAACTAAGGTCTTTTAGCTTCCATATATTTTATTTTCCTTTAGCTTCATCTTAGTCCTTCAAACTTCAAGCTTTACGTATGGAATCATCTTGAAATAACCTATCTTTGACTTTCACCATGCAAACTCAAATAATTAGTAATAATGATGTTTTATTATCATTAAAACTAAGATTGGAACCTCCCTTGGTTCAACAATTATGTTTTATAGTCTCATATTCCAATCTCCTCTTCTTGCAAAAAATCTCCTTCAAAAACTTTGAACGGTTGGGAATCTAGGAAATTGCCTCGACAAATGGGATATTGATAAATAATTTCTTAAACATTTCTAAGGATTTTTCAAATTGCCTGTCTAAGTTTTTATTCTTCAATATTTAATTGAGGTGTCCTAGGTTTATAAGAATGGATATTTAGTTCTACAAACAACCTAGGTAACTTCTCAAAATTTTCACCCTCAAATTCTTTCCCTTTCTTCTTTCCATTTTCTTTTATCTCTCTCTCCCTCTCTCTCACACACACACGTCATTTTACTCTCCACTACTTTCTTTCCTTTCTCTTATTGCTTCTTTCTCTCACTTTGAAAACCTCTTCCACTCCTCAAAGTAATAGCTTTTGCATGCTCTCTAAGATGGGCTTAGGTAGTGCTAGGTAACTTAGCTGGTAGCCTCTCTTAGAAGATTTGTGCTAATTACCGTACTTGGGTCTCAAGATTCTTCATAGACGCCTCATGATTTTTCATCCTTGACTTATTGGATTGAATGTATTTCACCATGGTCTCTTAAAAAATAGACGACTCTCTAGGAGGTTGATTAATTCTAAAGCTAAGTGGAGGGGCTCTTTGAGGTTTTACTTGAGGTGGTTATTGGTACTTTTGATTATTGCTCTATGAAAAATTTGGATAGTTCTTTCACTTAGTATTATAAGTGTTTGAAAAAGGGTTCCCTCTTTGCCTATCAAAATTACCAACAAATTGGGCTTATTTTGGTTTTTGGGCAAAACAACTAGCTTCTTGATGCTTTAAGGATGAATGGGAGGCACTTCCACAATTTCCACACTCAACTTTAAGGTTACTAGTACCAACTCCACTCACTAAGCTATCCAACTTCTTATTTAATACTTCCATTTGAGCTACAAGAGTCATCATATCATTGATTACATGAACTCCATGTGGTTTCCTTGGGTTTCATTAAGAATTTTACCAAAAAGTATAATAAGATTTTAAGCTTCATTCGCAATCTTTTTAATGAAATTTCCTCCAGCTGCATCATCGATATGGTAATAAGTAAAGGGTGTTAGTCTAGTAAAAAAATATCAACTTGCTGCCACATATTGAACCTATGACTCAGACACTTGGTGAGCATTTCTCTAAAGGTCTCCCAAGTCCTCGTATAAGATCTCATTTTCATATTGTATAGACAAGCTAATCTCAATCTTCAATTTGGCTATCTAGGCAGGTGCAAAATTTTTAACTAATAAAAGCTTCATCAAATCGTCCCAAGTAGTAATAGAACTATTCTAAACTGTGGATAAATAGGCCTTAGGTTTACTAAGGGAAAAATGGAAAAACCTAAGTTTCACTACATCTTCTCAAACCCTATTACTTCTAAAAGGATCGCAAATGTCTAAGAAATTTTGCAAATGTTCATTTGAATCTTTTAAAGCTAATCTATCAAATTTTAAAGACCTAACCATGGAAATGATGCTATATGGAATTTTAAAATTGTTGGCATTAACCTTCAGTGAAAAAATACTAGCCACGGTTCTATCTCTATTTTTCATTGCTAAATATGCTTGGTTCTCTAGGTTTTTCTTGGGGTCAAATAACTACAATTTCCTAAGAGGTTCATTTCTACAGATTTAGATTCAGTGTCACTAGAAGTCTATACTTCTAAAGGATCACACATGTAACTCGCGATTATTTGTTTCTCCTATAAAATGTGCATTCAAGCTCCAAAGCGAGGTCAAGGGTTTCAAGATTTTGACCTTGGGTATGTATAAAAATTTAAGAAAAATAACTAAACAAAAGCAAAAGACTAACTAAGCAATCAAACATCATAAGTAATATAAAAAAAGAAAAAAAACCATTCAAATTTTAAAATAATAAAAATAATGTAAAAATTATAAAAATTAGAAAAAATATATATAAGAAAGTCCTGGAGTAATTGACACCAATCCAACCCAAAAAAATCAAATAACATGAAGATATGTTAGTTTAAGCACAAAACTTTGATTAATCTTAAAAACAGACCATAGCATGAAGAAATCTTAGTTAGAAAACCACTTAGAATGATCTTCAATCTTAGATATATGTTTTAACAACAAGCTTTAATGTTTGGTAACTCAAGAAAAAACATAAAAACTAAATTACAAGTGTTTAAAGATGTAGAACAATGTGAAAACTAAGGACAAAACAAAGAAAGTTAAAGAGAAATTTTTAGATATGTTCTTCTTTAATTGCAGCATCTTCCCCTATTATTTTCCACTCGTAAAAGCTTAAGAAAGCCCTCCTTGTCCTTGCCAAATAAGGCTTTAATTGTAAGCCATGTCGTAGCTGAAATTATGGAGATTTGGTAACTGATTTACTTGTCCAGACCTAAATCGATGGGCTAACTTGAAGCTCAATAGTGGTGTAAAAGGGCAGTGTAATCGTCCTTATCGTCTTGTTATAGCATCCCTCAATGCAAATACCTTGGAACCTTAATGTGGGTCTCTCCAAACCCACATTAAGGTCCTAGAAAGTGGTCCTTGTACTTTATTTTCGCATAATTCTCTAATTAATCATAATTCTTTGAAAATTAAACATTTCCAATTATGAATTAAACATTTAAACATGAAACTAAGGGTTAAAACACAGTAAAATCCATTGAAAACTTAATTAATTTGACCTCAATCAATAGCCCCTGTTCCAATGGAAGTTATAGCTTCAATTAAGAAAATAACAGCCACTGTCCCTGATGACTTGTTAGAAGACTCTGAGTTAAATTTAACTAGAAAGTTGATATATAAAGATTAAAGGAAGAAGGAGTCTTGAATTCATATTAAAAAAGCAATCCAAATACTAAACCTCTACCAAACAATCTATAAATAGAAGTTCCCTTCAATAAGATGTTTTTTTTAAGAAAGTAAGGATTTAATAAACTTCACAACTTGGAAATGGGTAAGGTATGAAACTTAGCTCTTGAGAAAAGAAGGAAGGAGAAGAATTCTAAAGAAACAATTTAGAGAACTTATTTAAAGATTAAGGAAGAACCAACTTCTCATAGTGTATGAAAAATGTGATTTCCTAGTCGTAATCTTTTGTTTATTTTGTATATCTGCATGTACAATATATATAGTAATCTTCCAGTGATAGCTAACTTTTATTTTTTATTTTTCAATAAATCAGTAATCATATTAATAAGAAAACAAAAGTAGTTGTAAAATGGAGAACAAGAAACAAAATAGAAAAGATAGGGCTAGGAAGCTAAAAAAATACCTAGCCATCTAGACTAAAATAGTAGTAAGCCATTAACCAACCTACTAAATGTGCAAAGGAAAGACAAAAAAACAAGTGTAACACAAAAGATAAAGAGAAGTCAAATGGTGCAATCTTGGACCCTAACCAAAAGAGAAAAAACTACAGTAAGACAACGTCAAAAACAAATGCCGAAGTTATTAAAAATTTAACTGTCTTGGGGATGGAGTTTCTTATTTTACCTTCACCATAAGGCCTTGGATAGTATCTTTAGATCATGTTTTCAACCACTTCGTTTCTTGTGCAATACATTCATGTTTCTCCTTCTTCTGATTAGTGAAATTTATAAGATATTTAGTTTCTTCAAAGAACAGTTTATCTGAAGGCACTTTTGTTGAAATGGGAGGGAATTTAGGAAGGAATTCTAGGTCTAACTTTAGGGGAGAAGTAGAGTTCTAGCCACCTGGAGAACTGGAATGGGGCTTACATTATTTCCTACACCCAAGATCTTTCAGTTGTTTCAGAAACCATTTGAAAATAGATGTAAAAGAGCTTTCAAAGGAATTGGAACCGAAACTTAAGGGGTCTAGAACCTAGAAAGGTGCATTCCTTCTTGCTATTCTCCTTCTTCCATTGAAGTGCACAATAAATGGAAATTTGCAATTAATATAAGTTACACCAAACTATTATAGCCTCTTCTTACAGTTGTGTTATTTACTTGGTTGACCCTGAAGAAAATTCCTAGTGCAAGAATGTTCAACAGGGATTTTAATCGCCCTATTACAAAATACTTACACTTTAAATTATTTTGTCTTTTTCTTATCTTCCTTATCCTCAACAATCAAGATTTGTTTTCTTTTGACATTCCTCTTTTTTGGATTAACTCCACCTGAAATTACAATGTCACTTACAAAAAAATGTTAAAAACAAGTTACCAACCTCCCTATAACCAAAACACTTATAAAAAACTTTAAGGATTTTATTTGCGAATTAATTTGGATCAATCGAACTTATTAGAAAACCAACAATAAGTTTTCAATGTCATTTTTGGCGATTGCGCTAACCACAATATGAATATTAAGACAGATTAGTGAAGGTTATTTTAAACCTGTTTATATTATTTAAAGTGTTTAAATTTATTTTGATTGAATTGTTTGAATTATGTGTTTTTCTTCTTCGAGTTTCCCTTAATTTAGTAGATTTTTTTATTTTTTTATTTTATTTAAGTTTGCATGCATACTTAGTGACAAAAACTCAAAAAGTTAGAATTTGATATAGAACTTGAAAGAATCATTTGAAAACAAAAGAAATAAATTCGAGTGAATACTTCTAAAATTGTAGAAGTAGAGACTGAAAGTGAGCAATCTTTTTACTAGATATGGATCCACCTGAACAAATAGCTAATAGACCTTAAGATGGTACTAAAACCTTAACTATAATGGATTTATCTCTAGGAAATAGAGGTCAACTTATGGCGAGCATTGTGCGGTCTATAATCAATGTGAATAATTTTTAAATCCCTTATAATATCATTTCTATGGTTAAAGGTTCACAATTTGGTCGTACAGACTTAGATCCTAATGAGCTCTTACAAATTTTCCTTAACTTTTGCAAAACATTTTAGGAATAATGGAGTTTTTAATGATGTAGTTAGGCTTAAATTGTTCCCATTTTCCCTTAAATACAATGCTAGAGCATGGCTAAATATTCACCCACCAGGTTCCATTTGTATATGGGACGAATTAATGAAATTAGTGCCTTTGTGCAATATTAAAATAAGAGTTTGTATGAGGCATGGGAAAGGTATAGGGAAATGATAGTTAAGTTTCCTAGTCATAGTTTCAACACTTGGCAATAGGTGGACATTTTCTATACAGGGCCCACACCCTCTACTCACTGCATTATAGATGATGCAGCTAGAGGAAACTTTATGCATATGGCTCCGGAAGAAGCTTATAATTTGATCAAAGAGATGACAACGAATAGTTTCCAATACAATTTTGAAAGCCATCTTAGAAACCGTCCTTGGTACATGTTGTAAATGATACATTTGCTTTGGTTGTTTAAATGGATGTGTTGAATAAGAAATTCGATAATTTGATAAGTGGAGTTGGAAGTAGTGTATTTATAAGTCAAGCTGAATGTGAACATTATGGTAGTTCTCCCATGTGTGCTTAGATTTCCAAGTAGGTAGTCCTTTTGCAAGAGATCCTGATTAAGTCGAATATGTAAGCTATAATAGGCAAAGGAATGATCCTTATTCTAATACATATAAATTTGGATGGGGAAACCACCCAAAGTTTTCTTAGAGAGATAACCAAAACACGTACTAACCTCCAACCCTACAGCCAAAACACTTACTAACCTCCAACTCAATCACAAAGAGCCCCACCATCAGGTTTTAGAATAAATAAAACTTCACAAGAGAAATAAAACTTAAAAGAAACAATGTTAAAATGTATTCAAGGAAATGATTTTTTCTTGCAAAATCATGAAGGTTTAATTAAGAATTTGGAGACTTAAGTTGGCCAAATTATTCAATTACTACAAGAGCAGCTACTTGGTAAGCTACATAACATAATAAAAACCAATCCTAGGGAGCATGTAAGGTCATTACCTTGATAAGCCTGAAAGAAGTGGAGAGTAGGGAAGTAGATAAGGAGAAGGAAGAAAAAATAGAAAAAAAATGATGAAACAATGGTCAAAGTAGTAAAGCAGAAAGAAAAATGTAAGGAAATTATTATTGAAAATAATGAGCAATTTCAACCTGGAATTCCTTACCCTCAGAGATTAAAGAATGCAAAGTTGGATAAGTAATTTGGGAAGTTTTTAGAGATGTTTAAGAAATTACATATTAACATCCCATTTTCTAAGGCCATAGCATAAATTTCAAGCTATAAAAAAATTTTAAAGGACATTCTATCAAAGAAAAAAAAATTAGAATACTGTGAAACTGTTAAGTTAACTGAAGAGTGTTCAGCAATTCTTTTGAAGAAGTTACCTCCTAAGCTGAAGGACCTTGGTAGCTTTACTGTTCCTAGTGCAATGGGTAATTTGCAAATAAAGAGGGCATTTATGGATCTTAGAGCTAGTATCAATTTGATGTCATTATTTATCTTTAAGAAATTGGGACTAGACGAACCAAGGTCTATAACAATTTCATTTCAATTGGTAAATCGTTAAATTACTTATCTACAAGGGATTATTGAGGATGTTTTAGTTAAAGTTGATAAGTTCATTTACCCTATGGATTTTTTGGTACTTGACATGGAAGAAGATTATAAGGCACCTATTATTCTTTAATGACCATTTATAGCTACTATAAGGGCACTAATTAATGTGCATGATGGAAAGTTAATTTTAAGATTCAAGGATGAAGCATTGGAGATTGATATGGTCAAACCAATGTAGGATTCGATGGATAATGATTATTGCAATTTTATAGGATTTAAACACTTTGAGAGCGACCCTTCTATTGTCTTATATTCTAATCCCTTAAAAAAGGTGTTGACTTATTCTCAGTTGATTGATTTAAATGAAGAAGTGATATGAGAAATGCTAGCTGCTTTGGAAGCTAGAATGGTGTCCCCTAGATGGCATCCTCTTAAGAGGTTTGAGTCTTTAGGTAGGCCTTTTAAGCATTTACCAAAGCCATCAATTGAAGAGCCACCAGAACTAGAATTAAAACCTCTTCCTACTCAGCTTGCCTATACATTTCTGAGTCCCCCATTGCAGTTATATGTTATAATTTTATCTACATTGACTGAATATGTGGAAGTCAGTTCATTAAGAGTAATGTGAGATTATATAGGGGCCACTGGCTGGACCATTGCAGATATTAAAGGGTTAAGAACTTCCATCAAGACACATAAAAGTTTTATGGAAGAAGGAAGCAAGTCTTTAGTCCAACCGTAACGAAGATTAAACCCTAATATAAAGAACGTAGTAAAAAATGAAGTGGTCAAGTTGTTAGATGCCAGAATAATTTATCCTATCTCTGATTCACCTTGGGTTAGCCTAGATCAAATGGTACCCAAGAAAGGTGACATCACTATAGTTCAAAATGACCAAAATGAACAAATAGCAATGGGAAAATTCACTAGTTGGCATATCTGTATAGATTATAGAAAATTAAATGATGTCATAAAAAAAGACCATTTCCACTTCCTTTTATTAATCAAGTTATTAAAGATTGACAAAGATAGGAACATGCCTTTTAGGTTATTCAATACCTTTACCACTTTCCAATGCTGTATGGTACCTATATTTTTGGATAAGATTGAATCTTGCATCGAACGTATTTATGGATGACTTTTGAGTGTTTGGCACATCTTTCAATTCATGATTGGAAAATCTAGATAAGGTGCATACTAGATGTGAAGAGATAAACCTAGTATTAAATTAGGAAAAGTGCAACTTTATAGTTCAGGAGTGTATAGTACTTGGTCATAAAATATCAAGTAAGGGTATAGAAATAGATTTAGCTAAGATAGAAGTGATTGCTTAACTCTGACCTCCAAATTCAGTTCGAGTAGTCAGAAGTTTCTTAGGTCATGATAGATTTTATAAAAGATTCATAAAGAATTTTTAAAAAATTACTAAGCTTCTTACTGATCTTTTAACCAAGGATGTCATATTTGATTTTAAGGATGAATGTATGCACTCCTTTGAATTATTAAAGGCTAAGCTTATAAATATCCTAATTTTAGTTTCACCAAATTGATCCTTGCCTTTTGAATTAATGTATGATGCAAGTGATTTCGCCATTAGAGCAGTTCTGGGGCAAAGGAAGGATAAAATATTTCATCCAATCTATTATGCAAGTAGGACATTGAATAAGGCCCAAAAAACTATACAATGATTGTAAAAGAAATGCTAGTTATTGTCTTTGAATTTGATAAATTTCGATCTTATTTAGTTTTTTCAAATGTGATAATGTATAATGATCATTCAGCATTAAAATATTTGATGAATAAAATAGATGCAAAGCCGAGATTGATCAGATGGATCATATTATTTTAACAATTTAATATAGAAATTAAGGACAAGAAAGGTACTGAGAACTTTGTTGCTGATTACCTTTCTAGACTACTGAAGAAGTCACGGAACAAGGGCAAAAACAGGATATTAAAGAAATATTTCTAGAGGAGAATTTGTTAGCAGTTAAGGATGATTTTCCATCTTATGCTGATTATGTTAATTATTTTGCTGGCAATATTATTCCTTATGATTATTCCTCTCAACAAAGAAAGAAATTCTTCTTGGATTTTAGAAATTTTCTTTGGTATGATCCATCTTTGTACAAGATTTATGGCAATGGAATTATCAAAAGATGTATGCCTTATGAAGAAATACCTTCTATATTAACTCATTACCATTCTAAGGAAGATGGAGGATACTTCAGGCCAATAAATATTGCATACAAGTTTTCAGAATCAGGGTTCTATTAGTCAACTCTACTTAAGGACACATTTATTCATGTCAAATATTGTGATAATTTCCTAAGAATTGGAAAATTTTCTAGGAGACACGAGATGCCTCTCAATAATATTTTGATCTATGAGGTTTTCCATGTTTGGAGCATTGATTTTATAGGACCTTTACCTAATTCATAAACCAATCAATATATTTTAGTTGTAGTAGATTATGTAAGCAAATGGGTTGCAATAGTTGCATTACCCACTAATGATGTAAGATGTGTGGTGAAATTCCTTAAGAGAAACATTTTTACAAGATTTGGTACACTGAGAACCATAATCAGTGTTGGAGGATCACATTTTTGCAATAGCCAATTTGATTCCCTCTTATCTAAATATGGTATTACTCATAAAGATGCCACACCTTATCTTTCACAAATTAGCGATCAAGTGAAAATTTCAAATTATGAATTCAAAAGAATATTAGAAAAGATCGTTAGTGCATTTAGTAAAGATTGATCTTTGAAATTGAATGATGCATTATGGGCATATTGTACTACCTTTAAGACACCCATCGGTATGTCTTCGTATCACTTAGTTTATAGTAATTCATGTCGTTTTCCCGTTGAATTAGAGCATAAGGCATTTTAGGTAAATAATTTCTCAAATTTCGATTTAAGAAAATTTGGGGAGCAGGGATTATTGCAATTATACAAATTAGATGAATTTTGCCTTGATGCCTAATGCCAAACTTTATAAACAACGGTCCAAGAAATGGCATGACAGAAACATTATTCCTCGTGATTTCAAAGTTGGTGACAAAGTTCTAATTTATATCTCTCATTTAAAACTTTGTCTTAGAAAGTTGCGATCTCAATGGACTAGTCTTTATGATGTGCTTAATGTATATCGTTTTGGTACCATTAAAGTTTCAAATAGTTAATAATTTTTTAAGGTCAATAGAAAAAGGGCCAAGCTTTATTTACCTAGTAGGGATAATGAATATGCTAAAACTCTTATCCTCTTTGACCCCATTCGTTTGATGGTGATAGGTACACCTATTATTGTCACTAGATCTTCACTTTCCATTCTTTTAGGTTTCCTAGATGACAGGGAGCCTTATATTCATTGAGTTGATCGAGTACATGGTGATAGTGGACCCCTCATTTCTCATTTAAGTGGTTCGAGCTGATTTGCAATTGGTCAAGCCACCAGGTAAACACTATTATCCCACTTATTAATTGTTAGTCTAAAAGAGGATAATAGTTGCTTTATCGAGTTCCAATGTGCTGCCTTGTGCTAGGGGGATTGAATAAGATTAGGTATGATGATACCTACATTTTACATAAGATATTTAAGGGTTTAGGAGTCATAGAAGGTTTTCCCCTCTCCCCTTTTATTTTGAACAGCATTTAGAATGCGATTAACTTCAAGCACACAAATAAGAACTTCTGCTTCCTAGCCTTGGTGACTCAAAGTCTTTAAGAAGTTGGTGTTTCTTTCAAGGGTCAATTTGTGGTCCAGCCAGAACCTCCCTCCATCATTGGTTATCCTATTTTGAAGTTGTGGAACTATGCTCGTGTGGGTGGTGAGTGGCGCAACTTGACTTAGAGGCATTTTTAAGGTATTGAGAGAGTTGACGATGATGAAGCTCCTATAGTTGAGATAGTTTAATCACCTGAAGAAGGTATGGGTGAGACTTCTTTTGAAGCCACCCCCAGTGTCCATCGCCCCCTCCTACCACTAATGCCCCTTCTGTTAGACCATCCTTTGTCACCAATGACCAAATGGCTATGTTTCTTAGCCTAGAGTAGCATATTTTGAGGATCGAGTCTAAGGTTGATGATGTTCAGGATAGAGATTTTAGTTGGTAAATTTAGTAGTGAAATTCATTCGATTTGGAATCTTTAGATAATATTGACTTAGTTTTACTTAGTAGTTGCAATTTTGTGAATCTATGTGAAACGATAACTCTGATCTAAAATATTTCCATATATTACTTGTGAATAGTTCACTTGTCATCATTTTTGGTTTAAAACTTAAAAAAGAAGAATATGTATGCTTTAAGGATTTAATTTGTGAACTAATTTGGATGTATTGGACTTATTAGAAAATCAACATCAAACTAAATATCAAATATTAACCAGTACATATATAAAACATTGATACAAAATGCTTAAAAATAGATAAATAAATAAAATATGACATCGTCACGATCTATTGGTCTCATCCTCAATTTCCAAAATTAAACACCTTCTTCTCCTCATCGTATACCTAAAACTTGAATAGCTTGAGCTTCTACTAATTGACAAAGGAACTTTAGTATCATTACTCAAGTTCCCCCTTGAAGAGGATTCATAAATATGTCTAACTCGCCCAAAAAATGATACCAACATATGAAATGCCCTCCTTATTACAATGTTGTTGCTGCCACTATACTCTCTCCGACTTCTTCCACTCAACCATGAAACCTTATGACCATTTTCACCAAAACCACCATCCATTTTCTTGAAAACCTCCTGAAACTTCCTCTCACCACCTCTCCGTCCACCATTAAACTAACCCACTATGAACCCACCTCGAAGAGCCTCGTTATCGTCAATCCAACCATCTCTTCATCAATATTATCACCAATAAACCCTTCTAGAGCCTCACTCTAGATGTTTTTACTGTAATAAATTTCAGAAGACTGGGCATAAATTCTTCATCACTAACCATGGAAGAATACAATCATAGTGATATATATGATTACACGGCATCTCACACGCCTCACTACAAAGCTTGGATGCTTCCTTACAAATGGCTCCTCCAACAACTAACGAATCCATGTTATTTCCACCGTCATCATCGATTCCACCATCGCTTTCGAAGTCAGTAGGTTTCCAAGTCACTCCATTTTGTTCAGTTCAGTATGCGATAATTGCTCTAACAACTGACCAAAACTCAAACCCATCAAGAATTCAGATATGTTGGAGTTGGTTTATACACTGCAACCAATCGATTGGTTGTGGAATTGTGATATATTTAATATAGCCATTATTTATCTTGTACATAATAGTTTAATTAACTAATGTATAAGATAAAGTCCATGGGATAAATGTATTTTACAAGTAAAATTATGATAGAGATCATAATTATGATATTTGTATTGTATATATAAGTATTATCCTCATATTATTCCTAGTCGTTGCTCTATTAAGACTGGACATTAATAGAGCGAAAAGATTAGCATACATTATATTTTTCATTATGAAAGAAGTAGTTGATCTCATAGACTAAATTATGAAAATACTTAAACAAATGTGTGGGTGTTTGTTAGAAAACAAGATTACTGAACTGACCCGATATGAGAATTCCATATAGAACATTACTTGTGTGTTTATCGAAATACTCATTGTGATGATTGTTTAAGTGATCCTTAGACTTAAGATTACTAAAGTTATCTTGTGTAGGGATTGTTGTGTTTTCATAGTACTTATGAACTATTCTAGTTATGGATAGTTCACTCGGTAGTCATTGGATGTAGTATGAACTATATGGAAACAGTTGCGTAATAAATATTATATTCGTAACCCTAAATTAATTAAGGAGAATGTTCTGTTATTCTCAATTAGTTATTATTTATGAAATCATTAGCCAAGGTGGAATGACACTTTGAAAAGAGTTTTTAAATGTCATCAATAAAATCAATTACTAATATTAGAGAACTAATATGATTGGACTCAAATAGAGAAGACACTAATTACATACTTTATGTCTAATCAAAATATTTTATGACAAAAGGATTGATTTATATGGAAAAATCATAAACGGATAGGTTAAGTCAAAACCACTTTGACATTCTTAATAT
>JAOXYD010206773.1:0-20950 GCA_028565735.1 Pinacopodium congolense
ATCATCTAATCCATAGCTAATTTACACATTTGGTAATTTTCAGAATTTTTCAGAAGCAATTTAAAATCAATTTTGAAGTGTTTAAGCCAAAGTAGTTAATTTTAAGTCATTTTCTAATTTGTAATCAAATTCTCTAGACTTTTCCTAAATAATTGTGATCCGATCATCCTAGTAGTTAAACAACCTTTTTCTCGTGGGATCGACACTCAGAATCTGAAATATTACTCTACTTTATTACTTTTTCGATAGGTGCGCTTGCCTTAAGATCTGTTGGTTTTTAAAGCAAAATCACTTCAAAATCATTCGTAATTTTAAAGTCACCTAACCAACGCAACAGTGATATTCATTGCCATAAACACATCCATTATTTACTTTTATTGGTAATAAATTTATGTGAAAAACATGAGTAAGAGGACCCTGGTAAAACCTAAAAGGTTTATATAATTTATTATACACTAGTGTGTGTCAATCATCATGGACCAAATAGTTTGCTAGTAGCTCATCGAAATTAAATGAAATTCTCATTAATTTTGTAGCTAAAGCTACAAATGTAAGAAAATATTTAGGACACTTTATGTTAATCAAGCTAAGCTATCCATTAATGAGGAGAGAAATTTGGAAAGGCAGGGTGTAGGGAAGGTGATATCAAAATAAAGGAGATTTCATTCAAAATTCAAAGAAATTTTTTTAGATAAGATTAATATTGGATCTCAAATGTATATATAATAAAATTAGATGTTAGTCATTCAAATATATGTATTATTTGATCCTATCTATATATTATCTATATATAAGAAACTTATGTATAAATAGACCTTTAAAGCTCAGTTAATAGATATGAAAATACGGATTATCTTTCTCCAAACTTTGTCATGGTATTAGAGTCATTTCATTAAACAGATAGAGTGTAGGAGAGTTTTGTTTCCGCTTACAACTAATTAGATTTTGGCTTATTATAGCCTTTCCCACTTTTTGATATTTCATTCTCCTTACTTCGTAATTTGCCTTTTTGACTCTCCATTTGTGTGTTGAGTTCTTATAGCTTCTGCTTGTGATTTAGGTTTTTAGTCTCCGTCTTGATCCTCAAAGTTACAATCTCAACTTCAAGAGTCGAAACTAACACCATAGACAACCTTGTTACTTTGCCCAAGTGCTACCTAGTTGTTATTGGTTGGAGTTCTCATTCTAGTTTCCCTATTGTTGATTACTGTTCTCTGTTGGAATCACTTCATCTCTCCCTGGTGGTGATTTCTAGTTTTTGTTGCTGTCAATCCCCCCTTCTTCTCATCATCACTTCTTATTACAAATTTGAACTCTGCCCAAAAATTCTTTTGAGAATTTCTTTGTCCACTTTGATCGTCATTTAGAGGTTTTGCTCCAGTTTCATTTCAATTTTTGTGTGCTTTTTATTATCAATATCTAGTCACTAATATGGATGGAAATAAGTATGAATGCATTTATGTCAAATTCAATGGATGAAATTTTATTGTTGGGGAATTACGGGTTAAATTTTGTATTGAAGGAAAGAGAATTTCTGTAATTCTTAATGGATCTCAAAAGGAAGGAGATATAGAGTCAATCAATTAGTAGAGGATTATGAATGCTCAAATTATTACATAGATACTAAATTCAGTTGAACTTGATATTACATTAAGCCTCAGGTTATTTAGGATCGCTACTAAGATGTGGAAGCACCTTCAAAGGATTTATTCTCAAGTGAACGAATCATGACAATTTCAACTTAAATATGAAATAGCCAACATCCGTCAAGAATATAAAGATATATGTAGCTTTTATATTGAAATACTGAAGTTGTAGACAAAATAGGATATGGTTTACTTACTATGAAATCAAGAAAAAAAGATATCGCAAAAGAGTGATGCGATTTTTTATGAAACATTAACATGAATTTGAGAATGCAAGAGCCAATCTAGTAATCGAGGGAATTTGATTATAGAGTTTGTCCTTCGAGATCTTATATGTGAAGAAAATTGATTGAAAGCATAAGCTCAGTTAGACAAAAAATCAAATTATGTTGAAAAATTTAGCCAAAATAGAAAAGCGAAAATAAAGGAGATGTTTAGTGCTGACATTAAAGTAAACTTAGACAGATGCAGTCTCATTGTCGAAAGCGCAATATCTATAACTATTGTAAAAAGCCAAGGCATATCATTATAAATTGCAAAATATTGAAGAAAAAGAATAGTTAAATAGCATATGTTACTATAGGCGATGATCATGAAAATTCCTGTAATAACAACATTATACTTATAAATAAGGCTATTTAAAAGATGGATTAAGATTCTTTGTAATTAACTCTTCCAAGTGTGATTTCTTCATCTATTTTTGTTGTTGGGTTTCCAGATAAAGGAATCAAATCTACTTCTTGGTTTTTAAGCTCTGCTACCTTTGATCATATGTCAAGATAAAAACATGATTTTTCTGATATTAAACCTTGTTCTGTTGTTACAACCAATGGAAAAAAATTACCCATCAAAGCAAATTGTATCGTTCATTTAATAGATAATCTAAGAAACCTCTTTACCTTCCCAATAATTTTTATGTTCTAAATTAGTGGCCAATTTGGTTTCTTTTGGGCAATTAACTGATAAAAAGTATTTAGTCAAATTTTTATCTCTCGGTTGTGATGTGCAAAACGTTCAAATGGGACAAGTGATCATGAAAGGACTTAAACATGAACATTTTTTTCCTCTTTCTTTAGGTAATAATTTGGATTCCTCATTATCTCTTACCGTTCATCCTTCTTCAGCTAGTTTATATGTCAACATCACTTAGAATTTATGGTATCATTGTCTTAGTCATTTGCATGCTAGTAGGTTAGAATATATGTTTAATTCAAATGTTTTTCTAGAAAAACTACAAGTTAATTTTGACATTTCTAAAAATTGTCAAAGTCGTGTTCTTGGAAAATTGCTAAATTACATTTTGATTTAAGTACTATAGAAGTTGATGCTTGTTTTCATATCATACATTGTGATTTATGGGTCCCTTACCTATCTTATCTACACTTGGTTATAGATATTTTGTGTTTTTATTGATCAATTTACTTGTTTTACTTGGGTATATTTCCCATGTGTTAACTCTGAATTAATAAACATAGACAAAATATTTGTTACTATGATAGATACATAATTTGGAAAAACTATTAAAATATTTTGATTAGATTCTAGTGGAGAATTTTGTGATTCAAATACAATAAAATTCTTTCAAGAACAAGGTATTCTGACTCAACGATCATGTCTCGGTACACCAGAACAAAATGGGATAGTGGAACAAAAGAATCGTCATGTTTTGGAAATATTTCGAACTCTTTTACTTAAGTCATGCATATGTTCGTTGCAAAAACAAAAATTATTTTACGCTAAAATACTGTAAGTGTACAGGTCGTTTTGTAAGTAGATATCATCCCACAGAGATTGAATTTAGTCATCCTATTAATTTGGCTTATACTTTTTTTAAGGAATCGAACTAAGCAAATTTAAAAAGATAAATAGAATGAAAAAAAAACTAAAGATAAAAGTAAGCAATGCAACCATTGTAAAAACCATAAATTGAAACTTAGTGTAATCAAGATTAAAGATTAAGATTTGTCGTTATCCCTATTTGTTTCCTCCTTATTTTATTGACTCAATTTATGTTTGGCCTAGGATTTTTTAATGTCTTAGTTACCCTATCTCAAAGTGCAATTGAGTTTCGCTAGCTAAACGATTTAGGATTAACCTTGTGATATCTCAACCTACAACGTCTTTTCTAAAAGTTCATCTAAGTATGAAGCAATCCTATAGGCACTATATTATTATAATGAAATCTCTTTCTAATAAATCAATAACTTGTTATCTATAGGTCTATTAAACATCAACTCTCGATGTACATTTAAAACAAGTTATCCCACTTACTCTCTTGATCTATTGTAAGGTTTTAAACTCAATAAATAACATAAATTTCCATTCCATAAAATCAACCCACAAGGGTTCACAAATAGTTCAAATAAAAAATTTTAAACCAAATTTAACCACTCATAGTATAAATAAGTTCCATAATATTAAGAATTTATATAAAACAAAACATGACTAGAAGGGTAAAAATAAACAAATACAATACTATATTGTCTTCCCTCCTTCTCTGCAATAGAAAATTTGAAATACGAACACCTTTTGATGCTTAAGATAATGACTCTTGAATTGTACTAGGCCATAGGTGCGGGGGCTTTTTTTGAACTCCTCATGCTCCATTTTCTGCTGCTTCCTTCGTTAAAATTGCACGTTAAAACAACACATTCATAAAACATAATTCTAACCCAAAATTAATAATTAAATATATAAAACATAAAACACAAGTAATAACAATAAATTAATCCTAGACATATCAAAAACTAAACAAATCACATACTAAACTCTTATAAAAAACAAAGACTAAAAGATAACTATATGCTTCCCCAAACTTAATTCTTTTCTTGGCCATAAGCCAAATCAAAGTAAACAAGTAGAATCAAGTATAGCCATAACATCCTACCAATTCATCTTCACAGAAATCAAGTACATGAAATCTTTCAAACTTTAGCCAAACCAAATGTCAAGTTACTTCACATATCATAATTAGTTTTCATTAATACATATAAACAAACTCAACTTACGATACTATAGTTCAAAGCCATACATAAACTCAAAATGGATTTTTCTCATGGAATTTGCTCATTTCTCTTAAGTGTTTGAAGGTTAGTGTTTCGCTTAAACTTCCTATAGGAAACCACACCATCATAGGGTTGATAATACACCAATTCTCCTCCACATTAATTACATGCTGAAATAGATCAAAAGGACTTTGTTTTAGGTTGTAATGGGGTCATCACAAGCATTCATAAAGTACTAAGTGTACAAAGGGATGGTAAAATAAACTTTTGAGTTATACAAATAGATAAAACTACTAGTCCGCACTTATTGTTGCTATAAACTTTTATTCTTTTCTTTTCTTTCTCTTCTCTATTTTTTTTAATTTTTCGTTTTAATTCAAGAAACGATGAACAAGACAACAACTAAATGCAATGTGCTCTAAGAGTAGAAGTATCGCTCAACTCATCTAAGAAAAAAGTAGGCAAACATCCCAATTTAATGCCTCACTGAACACTCTATTAAACTTATGATTGGGTAAGCTAATAGGTTTGTAGGTTTTAAAATAAGGTTATTTCAAGAAACAAAGGGTTAAAGGTTCAAAGAGGTTTGCAAGGGGTAATAAAATGGATAGGTCATTTAAGCCAAAGGTTAAAAGAAAAAAGGGCCTTAGTCATTTCCATCTAGCATGCATCTAGTAGATTTAAACTGATTCAAAGTAAGTTATGAAGGTAATTACCCAAGGAAGTATCACACATATAAAGAAATGAAATGACTATAGATGAAGTCATATAGGCTCAATCCTCACTTAGGCTCAATTGAAAATTCCTGATGTTTTTATGCAATACCTAATGACTCAAGCATCAATTTTTGAGTAAGCTTATGCAACTAACTACTTTAGTCAATCAATATGATTCACATTCTATTCAAGTGGCCTAATCCGAATTCACGTATAAAACTCAATCTCATTATAACTACTGTGATAGAATCTCATGGCATCACATTCATCATAAAGATTAAAGTGTATGAGAAATAACACACCTAATACTAATAATCTAACAAGCAACCTAAATGACATACAAAATGCAAACAATAATAAAAAACAAACTATAACATGTAAATGACAAGGCAAATGCCGCACCTCCCCACACTTGGATAGCACATTATCCTTAATATGAAAGAATAGGCATCATGCAAATAAAAACCAAAAAATAGAACAATATAGGGAAAAGCAATCAACAAAGAAGAGGAAAAAAGGGTCCGAAAGGCTTATGGAGATAAGGGTAGAGCTGGAGTAGAAGATGACGCATCAAGGTTAAGCTTGCCAAAATATTTCTTACGAGGTACCATTGCTTTTGGGAGAGCTTCTCTATTTTGGATTTGAGGCTCTCCACCTTACTTTTTAAACTCTTGTTAGATTCTACTGTCTCCAGGAGTAACTGATTGTTGGCTTGCATAACTTGAAGGACCTGTTGCCAACCTTTAGCTTTCGGAGGGCAAGCGGAAGGACCGATGTTTTCATCTAGTGGGACCTCAAAGGTAGGTGACTACTGTGATGTTATCATGCGATTCCTATAAAAGAAAGAAGTTCTAGATAGGGGATCGCAGAGTGCTAAGGAATGGTACTTTAAGATCTCGGATCTATGTAAGCCATCATGATAAAAAAATTAGGGGTTATCGTGTGTACATTAGAATGGTCAATACAATAATGTGAGACAAGAGAACTTATAATGTAACCTATACTAAAACTATAACTATGCTTCATCAGGACATTTATAATGGACTGAAATATTCTATATGTTGTATTAATGGGCCGTTGATTGTCCATTCACTATAGAAAGAAAAGTTCTTACATAGATAATTTATTACTCTCCAATTTATTAAAAACCATGGAACACATGAATTTATGTAAGAGCAAACACGCATGGATTTTAATTAATAAGTTCGTGGCATTCCTAGAATCAAATTTCTTCTCACCTGTGAGATATTGCCTATATAAATGTACAGTAAAATCACAGTGATGGTCAATCAGGTTAGTGTTAGGAAGATCAAACATATCTTGCATAACATCATAATATAATTTATATGCTTTTCCATTTAACCTAAACCAAAATAAATCAATATTTGCATCATCATAATACAGGGTGGAGAAAATTTCATAAATCAGCCTAGGATGTACAACATAATCATAGAGAATAAGTTTGTCCCAGACAATATTTTTAGCTAATGATTCTACCTCTTCAAGCTAGCCTATGTGTTCTAACACTCGAAAATTAATAAATTTAGAAGGTATAAGGTATCAAGATTTTAAGTGTAAAAGGCATTGACCTTCTACTGTGAAATGTAGTGTTGAAATTTATAGCTAAATCAGTGGAATCTGCCCCAACTGCAAGTGCCTTTAGTTGGTCTTGAGGTATAGAAGATGTCGTCTTCCTTGGCGCCATTGGTGGAAGACCTGAAAAACAAGAGACTATTATAGAGAAGTAAAGGAAAATATTAAAGAAAATGAGAAAGTAGAGGTGAAGAATGGAAGTTTGGACCAAGAGTAGATGAAATCTGTGGAAGACCTGCAGAAAATATAGCTAGAAAATGCCCTAACGAAATATACCTTGCATTGATGCCTATAAACCTTAAAAGTTTCCCCTTTATCATTCTCTAACTCTGAAGCACCATGGGGAATTATGATTGCTGGTTACCCACATACAAAATTAGTTCAAATTAATCTATCTTTCAATGCACAATTTAACAATTAATTCGAGATGAACTTTTCGGCAAGTGTACTAATCGAATCAAGTAATAAAGTGGATTACATTTAAGACTCTGAGTATAGATAGAACGAGAAAGTTTATATGATGTTAGTACTAGGTCAATCGGGTTACAATTATCTAGAGAACACTTGGCTTTATGATTTTAGGAAAATAAATAACTAAAATCTAATGTAAAAATCCTAAAAAATTCCAATATATTGTAAAAGAGTTACATATTGCTTTTCCTAAATTATATAGTTAAGCTTTAGTAGTTGATGATTTAATTGATGGATCAGTGATGCTTAATCTAGGGTTTTCTCTAAATTAAGACATCGTTATGGTTAAGACAATGACTTATTTTCATTAGTTCTATCCTGGGGTTTGGTTATGCCTCAGACTTAGGTAATAGGCTTAAAGTTTAGTAAGTCTAGTCCTAAATGATCCTAATATAAGATTAGCACCTTCATGATTAACAAATCTTTAATTATTCTATTGATTTAAAACACATTGTTCATTGAATTTTCTAATAACCTAGGTAGAGATTGTAGGATCCTAAAGTATCTGATGACAATATCCTAAGTGATCAATTCAAGATAAGCATGAAGCATTCAAATAAACAAAGATTAACTCACTAATCATTCATTAATCACAAAATAACACAATTAATCATCCATAAACATATTCATCATGATAACTTAACTGAAATTAAACATTAAACATAACAATTAATCAAATCACATCCCCAGATGATATTCTAACTCTGAACTACGTGCATGAAGTTTCTGAAACTTAAAACAACCTAAAAATCTCAAATTACAAAAGATTGAAATGAAAAATAACGTAAAAACTACTTTGATATGAAAACTAACTAAAACTAATGTAAAATTAACTTGTAAATCTTATGCTTAGAACGTCTGGAGAGGCCCTCCATTTATAGGATTGGAGCAGCTGCAAGTGGAGGAAGAAGACAAGTTGCAATTGTTGAAGAATATGTTGATAAAACATGTTTACGCCCTTCAAGGCGGTCTCTACCATTCTATAACGACACCGTTATAAGATGATCAACTTACCATTAACCTACAAAATCTGACTTTTTCAAAAACGGGTTGCAATCCTTCAATGGTGGGCTGTACAGGGTGCCGTTATAGGTCTGGAAATGTGTCCTTCTTTGATCCTTTTGCTCATTTCTCCAATTATTCACATCAACATTAAAATTAAACATTTCTAAACATTAATTAAACAATTAAGAATTGAAATAGGGGTAAATATACAACAAATAACATCCAAAAACACTATACAATTCACCCTTAACACTTTCTCTATTTCACTAGATTCCATTATGTAACAATCCTTTGTAACATGGCTATCCTACCCATATAGATCACATCTATGTTCCATAGCTTTAATATAGGAAAAAGAACTTGTATGTTTCCCACTTGGCTAAGGTTGAAATTTATGCTTGCATAGCTTGGAGGGTTATTGTCTAATAAAAGGGAATCACCCCTTTTGTTACTTAAAATTTTGCTTTCCCATTTCATTTGACCATAAATAGTTGTTGTTTATCACTTACTTTAAAGGATCATGAACGACATCAATGGTATTCCTTATTAATGATCCTCTAACTACTGCATCAATTATGCTTTTCATACTCTAGTTCACCCTATTGTAAAAGGTTTGCAAAAGGAATTCCTACGAGAGGTTGTAGCGTGGACAGATCCTCTATAGCCCTTTAAACCTCTCCCAAGCCTCATATAATGACTCTCCCTCGCTCTATTTGAAGTTTGTGATCTCCTTTATGATCTTTATAGTCTTAGTTAATGGGAAGTGTTGAATGGAGAAGAAAATAATTTTATTACTATTCATTATGTACATAAAGACTACGGTTTATATACAGTATCGTTAGCTACAATTTAGGAAGTAATCTAGCTATTTAACTTTATAAAATCTCTCAATTATAATAATATCAATCTAATAAATCTCTGGTCAATAACATTCCCCCTCAAGTTGGAGCATAGATATCACGCATGCCCAACTTGCAAATGAGATTATGAAATTGTTTGTTATAGAGTCCTTTGGTGAAGATATCTGCCAGTTGTTCATTTGACCCCACATGGAATAATAGTAGAGAGCCATTCATAAGCTTCTCCTTCATGAAGTTTCGGTAAATTTCTATGTGTTTTGTTCTATCGTGCTGGACCAGGTTGTGAGCTATATTAATGGCCACTTTGTTATCACAATACAGTGATGAACTACCTTCATCTAACAGTTGTAATTCATTCATCCAATTTTTTATCCACAATAGTTTCACACGCACCTTGAACCATAGCTCTATATTCAGCTTTCGCACTGGATCCAGCAATTACATTATGTTTCTTATTTCTCCAAGTGATTAGATTTCCTCCTAAAAGTGTATAATAACCAATGGTTATTCTCCTATCATTTGGAGATCCAGCCCAATCAGCATCTGTAAATGCTTCTATCTTAAGATGAGCATTGTTAATGAACAGGAGACCTTTTCCTGGAGTAGACTTTAGATAGCACAAAATGCGGAATATAGCCTGTAAGTATGGTTCTCGTGGATCATGGATGTACTAACTTACCAGACTGACTGCAAATGCTATATCTGGCCTAGTGTGAGAGAGATAAATGAGTCTCCCAAGTAACCTCTGATATCTTCTCATGTCCACTGATGTACCTATTCCTGCTTGCAGTTTGTGGTTGCTCTCGATAGGAGATTTAGCTGTTTTGCAACCCATTATACTGGTTTCTTGTAATAGGACTAGGGTATATTTTCTCTGGGAGATAAAGATTCCCCTTCTTGATCTGGCGACTTCAACTCCTAAGTAATACTGTAATTTCCCTAGGTCATTAATGTCAAATTCTTGAGCAAGTACTTTCTTCAACTTAGCCATCTCTTCTGTATCACTTCCACTTACAATAATGTCATCAACATTGACAATAAGGAGCGTGATCTAACCTTGGGAGTGCTTGATAAATAGGGTATGAGGCACATTACTCTGTTGATAATCAAAGGAGATCATAGCTTGATTTAACTTTTCAAACCATGGTCGTGGTGATTGCTTCAGCCCATACAAGGCCTTTTTTAACCAACAAACCTTTCCTTATGTCTTCTCACCTTCAAACCCTGGAGGAATTTCCATATAAACCTCCTCCTCTATATCCCTATGAAGAAATGCATTTTTAACATCGAACTGTTGTAAGTCTCAATTCAAGTTAGCTACACACAAAAGTAAAACTATGATTGTATTCATCGTAGCAACAAGAGCAAAGGTTTCTTGATAATCCACTCCATATGTTTGAGTAAAGCCTTTAGCCATCAATCTCGCCTTGTGTCTCTCAATGGATCCATTTGGCTATGCTTCACTGTGAATACCCATTTGCAGCCAACCGTTCGTGTTCCTTCTGACATAGTGACTAGTTCCCAAGTCTCTTTTTTTGCTAAGGACTTCGTTTTTTTAGTCATAGCTTCTTTCCATTGGAAAATTTCAATTGCTTCTCTCCAATCCTATGGAATAGACACAGAAGAAACAGACAAGACAAAGGCTTTATAGGCAAGAGATAGTGAGTCATATCTATCAAAGTTAGAAATTGGGTGCTTGGTGCAACTTCTAACACCTTTTCGAAGGGCAATCGGCTTATCTAAATCATCAGATAATTCATATTCTAGCTCATCAATGTTTTCGAGGGAAGAGGATGGCATTGGTATAGACTGCATGATGGTTTTTTCTATTGTATCTCGCTTTGAATATGTCTTTAAATCGGGTCTATCTAAGCATCGAATTTGATCCTCTTGGACCAAACTAGTTGTCTGCACGTAATTGTTCTTCCTTCTTGAATCACATTATCTATAGAGTCAAGCAACACCTCGTCTTTAATTTCATTCTCCCTGTGAAGAGGAGTTAGGAATGTGGTGAAATAGGACTCATACTCCAGAAAAGTGACATCCATACTGACAATGTATTTCTTAGAGGGGGTGATAATACATATATCCTTTTTGTGTGGGATAATATCCAACAAACACACATTTTAAAGCTTTTGGATCCAACTTTCCAACATTCCTAGCATCAACAAAGAAAATAAACCCAAAGACTCTTAGAGGTACAGTATAAGAGTTTGTACCTTGTAATATTTCAACTGGGATTTTAAAATCTAGAATTCAAAGTGGCATTCTATTGATAAGATAGGTGGCTGAAAGGACTGCATCACCCTAATATCCATTTGGAAGATTCATTGTGGACATGAGTGATCGAGCAACCTCTAGAATGTGTGTTATTTATTTTCGCAATTCCATTTTATTCATTAGTATAAGCACAAATAGTTTGATGTACTATTCCATTAGAATCTAGATAAGCATGAAATTTGCCATCCATATACTCCATTCCATTATTTGATCGTAGGATCTTAACTCTAGCATCATGCTGAGTACAAATCATTTTGTGAAAAGATTGAAAGCATGAACAAAATTCAATTTGGGTTTTCATCAGATAAACCCATGTCAATCAGATGCAAAAATCAATAAAGCTCACCAACCATCTATGGCCAGAAAGAGAAGTAGTTTGAGTAGGACCCCAAACATTGGAGTAAATAGTCATAAAGGAACATAACTCTTATTATTTGATAAATGATAAGAACTTCTAATGTGTTTGGCAAGTTCACATGCTTCACAAAGCAAAGAATTAAAAGAAGTTCTTTTAAGCAAATTTGGATAAAGTTTTGCAAGAACAAAAAACGAGGGATGTCCCAACCTCCTATGCCATTGTAGAATTTCCTCAATAATCACATCATTTCCAAAAGACGCTTGATGTGTAACTGTTGGGCACCCTTCTTCCAAAACATATAAGCCATCCTGCAATCTACTAGTTCCAATCCTCTGCCCTGTGTGAAGATCCTGAAGAATACAATAGTCAGGAAAAAATTCAATTTGGTAATTAAGGTCTTTAGTGATAGAACTAACAGAGAGAAGATTAATAGGAAAGCAGGGTACATAAAGTAGTGAGGAAAGGGTAATATTAGGAGTACAATTAATAAAACTTGAACCAGATACAGAAGTAAAAGACCCATCTGCTATTCTAACATTATCCCCGTTGTTTCCATAAGAGTATGTTAAAAATTTCTTTTGAGAGCCTGTGATATGTCTGTTAGCTCTAGAGTCTATAATCCAAGGATTATCTTTAGAATTGTAGTACTCTATACCTGTTTTGGCAAGGTTAGACGCACCAACTATGGAAACAGAGTCTTTTTATGAGAGAAGATGTATTAATGCCTGAAGTTCTTCATTAGATAATCCCTATGCTAGCGGTGTTTCAAGCACTTTAGTTCCATCAGCCAAGTGGACTTAACCCCTTACTACTGAGCCACCTCGTTTTCCAAGACTCTAATTAGACTAAAGAATGTGAGCTGAACAGAAGGGAAAGGATCTTTTCCAAGTACTGTACCTCGTATATGATCATACTCTGAGTTAAGACCCGCTAAAAAGTCAAATACCCGATCTTCTTCTATCATTTTTTGGAATCTAACAGGGTCTTTCGAGCATTCTGCTTGAAAGTCTTGATAATAGTCTAATTCCTGCCACAACCCACATAAATCCGCAAAATACTGGGGTACAACCATATCCCCTTGTTTCGTGTTATGCAATTTATTACGAAGATAAAAATTTTGAGCTTTATTACCTATTTGAGAATAGGTCAGAGAAGCAGCTTTTCATATCTTTGCCACTGTGTCAACTAGAAAGTATGTCCGAGAAATATCTGGCTTCATTGAATTGATGAGCTACGACATGACAAGAGGATTCTCAGACTCCATCTAATTATAATCAAAACTATTGACGTCAAGTCTCTTACTATCATCATTAATGTAACCCTGCAATCCTTTAGTTTTGATGAACAATAAACAGGATCTTGAACAAGCAAGATAATTAGTTTCATCAAGTTTTATGAGACTGATTTGAAGTGAAGGATTATCAAAACTTGGCATAATTACATTTTTTCCCTCCATCTTCTTTAATATTACTTAGAATAACCAAACAATATGCCAATAAAGTAAAGATAAGTTGTTCAACCAGTGCTGATGGTGTATGAGTAGAAGAAAAAATACCATACAGATATGAAAATAAAAATAGACTGAGGAGGGAAAGAGGGCAAGGGCAACAGTCATAAAAGGTGCATCTGACATCACAAGATGGAAGGCAAGAGGCCAGCGACCTTGTTGGAGAAAAACTAAGGCAAAATAGTGGCTGAAGGGTGGCACGTGTCCTGCACGTGTGGCGATGGCATGGAGCTTACAGTGACGTGTGGCAACGTTGTTCGTGACAGGTTTTTAATGGTGAGGTCGCGGATCACAATAGAAGCAACCTAGGTGGGTGGTGAGAAGAAAAGTACACTGCTTTTGGGGTGAGGACAACTCAGCAAGGTTCTGTCCTATTTGGGACGAACAGTAGGGAAACAACCCCTAAATCAGATAGGCCTTTGATACCATGTTGAATGAAGAAGAAAATACTTTTATTACTATTTATTGTGTATATAGGGACTAGGGTTTATATACATAATTGTTAACTACAATTTAGGAAGTAATCTAGTTATTTAACTTTATGAAATCTCATAATTATAACAATATCAATCTAATAAATCTCTGGTCAAGACCAGGAAGTATTTGATAATGAAGGCTTATTCAAGCTGTTCCCAAGTGATAATATTCTCAAAGTTAAGGGAATTCAACCATGCTTTTGCTTTATTCTTTATGGTGAATGCAAACAACCTCATCTTAACTTCATCTTCTAACAATCCATTGTAACTGAAGGTGCCATATACCTCCAAGAAATTATCTATATGGGCGCTAGGATCCTTATATGTCAAACCATAGAATTGGACACTTGATTGATGCACGTACAATAAGGCTAGATTAATATCAAAGTTATTTGCTTTTATAGGAGGCCATATGATATCTTGTTAGTTAACATTAAATCTTGGCCTCATGAAGTCCATGAGTGTCCATTCACCACCTCCTTGTTCACTTTCTTCTGCTATATTTGTTTGAACCCTTTCTTGATGTCTCTCTCTCTCTCTCTCTCTCGTGCCTTGTGATATCTAAAAGGACTTCTTCACTTAGCTTTTCTAACCTTCATATGCTCCTTGTGTTCATGTACTTCCAAATACACAAGGAAAAGTATGAAAACCATTAAATCAAGTTACCCAAACTACACAAGATGCTAAAATATTAATCCTTCTCAATGGCACCAAAAACTTAAAAAACGCTTTGTAGAAGCACTCACTAGTTTTACGCTATATCATGAGTATATGAATTATACAATTTTAATATAACGGATATCATCCCACAAGGATTGAATTTATTCACCATATTAATTTGAACTAAACTTTGTTTAAGGAAAAAGTTTAAGTGATAAAGTTGGAAAATTAATTAAAAAAACTATTAACAATCTAATTGCAAAACAATAATATGGAATTTTGGAAATCAGGATTAAAAACTGGAAATTGCTTTTATCCTTATTTGTTTCAATATTTTTTTATTGATTCAATATATGTTTAACCCAATATTTCTAATTATTTTAGCAACCCTCTCCCAAGCTGTAACAAAGTTTCCCTAGATGAAGAACTTAGAATTAACCTTGCAGTCTCTTAATCAACAAAGCCTTTACTAAAAACCCAACTAGTTGTGAATCAATCCTATAGGCAATCTATTAATCAATTGAGGTCCCTCTCAAATCAATTCATAAACTTGATATATATAGGTGTATTAAATGCCAACTCTCATTGTACACTCCATAAAGATTACCAAACTCACTCTCTTAATTTATTGCAAGGTATAACCACAATAAAAAACACAAACATTTGTTTCATTGAATCAATAAACAAGAGTTCAAAAATAGTTCAAAGAGCATTCCCAAAAAATGTTCAGCCACTCATAATGTAAATAAGTTCTGAAACAACCACATTTTCCATAAAAAAGAACATGATGAGAAGAATGACAAGAACCCATATGATTTTTCTATCTTCCCTTCTTCATCCCAAGCTGGAAAATTTGGGAATTTGGAGAACTCTTAAGGATTTGGATGATTTATATTGATTTTCTTCCCCTTCAAGCTTGAAAACCTTTTCTTGGCTTTTAAGACAAGTCCCCTAATATTGCTTCTTCTAGCTCTTAGATTTTTGTGCCTTTTTTATGTCCTGTGGGGGAATTTATGTTGGCCACGATCATGGCTTAGGCCATGATCATGGTCGAAATCTTACTAGAAAAGAAAGGAAAGTGTGGCTAGGAGTGTAAGCAAAGGATGTCATGATCATGGTACCTCTTGGTTCCATGATTCTTTTATTTGTTTATTTGCCTATTCTTCTACTCCAAGTCCAATCGAACCTTCACATTAGATAAATACACTAATAAGACATAGCATTCATGCCACTGTCATGGCACACATTAAGTAAATACACTAGTAAGACCCAAATCTTATCCAAAATAAAAAATAGAAAACATAAAACACAACTAAAAACACCAAGTAACAACAATTAAAGGCCTAAATACATCAAAAAAAACTAAGCAACTCGCATGCTAAACACTTAGAAAAAAAAAATAAAGCCTGCAACACCATTATCAAATATCCTATTTACTAAGCCAATTGCCTAAATGACCTCATACACAAAGTTTTTTAAGGAGATTTTGTCCAAGAAGAGGGGATTAGAGGAGTATTAGACTATTAAACCTAATGAGGAGTGTTCTGCTACCTTACTAAAGAATCTACCTATGAAACTCAAGGATCCTGATAGTTTCACCATTCCTTGCACAATAAGTCGCATGTAGAAAGATAAGGCTTTGATAGATCTTTGAGCTACTATCAATTTGATGCCTATCTATATCTTCAAGAAGTTAGGATTAGAAGAACAAAAACCAACCATAGTCTTATTACAATTGGCTGATAGATTAGTGATGTATCTGAGGGGAATCATTAAGGATGTTCTTATCAAAGTTGATAAATTCATTTTTCCCATTAATTTTTTTTTTTGATATGGAAGAGGACAACTCAGTACCCATCAGCTTAGGAGGGCCATTTATAGCTACTGGTAGGGCATTAGTTGATGTTTATAAAGGGAAACTCATTCTTAAACTTCAAGATAAGGAGATTGTGTTTTATGTGTTTAGAGCACTAAAGCATTCCTCCATCTTGGATTCATTAAACTTCATTAGAGTGAGTTTCATTCAAAGTGATCCATCCATTTTTCTTTATTCTGATCCATTGCAAAAGACATTAAGTCATCCATGCTCTGTTGAGATGAAAGAAGAGGAAATTTTAGAAGTGTTGGAAGAATTGGAAGATGGGAAGGAGACCTCTATTTGGATTCAAGATAGGAGGTATGCGCCATTAGAAAGACCAATCATACCTCTTCTAAAGCCACCTATCAAAGAGCCATCGAGTTTAGACCTTAAGCCTCTTCCTTCGCACCTCAAGTATACCTTTTTACAACCTCCATCACAATTAACTATGATCATTCCATCGTGACTAATATGATAGAGAAGAGATTATTAAAGGCACTTTAAGAACATCAGAGTGTTATAAGTTAGACCCTAGCTAACATTAAAGGGCTAAGTCCTTTTATTTGCAATTAAAGTATTTTCATGTAAAAAGGAAGTAAGCCTTTAGTCCAACCATAATGCAAGTGAAGAAAGAAGTAGTAAAGCTTTTGGATGCTAGAATAAGTTTTCCTATCACTGATGCAGCTTCAGTTAGTCTAGTTCAGGTGTTACCTAAAAAAGAAGGTACTACTTTCATTCAAAATGATCAGAATGAATTGATTGCAACAACGAAGGTAATGGGATGGCGTATATATATTGATTACTACAAATTAAATAATGCCACATGAAAGGATCACTTTCCTCTATCTTTCATAGACCAATTTATTGAAATATTGGCAGAGCATAGCTTTCATTATGCCTTAGATAGGTATAATGGATACTTACAAATTGCTGTTACTTCTAAAGACCAAGAAAAGACAAAATTTACTTATCTCTATAACTCCTTCGCATACAAATGCATGCCTTTCAATTTATGTAATGCTTCAACAACTTTTCAGTATTTTATAGTAGCAACCTTTAAGAATATGATTGATACTTGCATTGAGGTTTAATGGATGATTTCTTTTTGTTTTTGACATAACATTTGATGTTTGTTTGGAAAATTTAAAGTAGACCAACCTCAAATAATTCTTCCTATAACTCATAATGATGAAGTAATTTATAGCTATGATTTAGATGATAATCATATCTATACAGAAACAACAAAAGAACTTAAAGATAAGCAAATTAAAAAAGATTCCACAGAAGTAAGCACAGAAGATATACCATAAACAAGTTCTAGACCAAAAAGATCTAGACAAACACAATATAAACAAGAATGGGAATATCAACCTACTTTTAATCCAGATAGTACCAATCTCAATAGACATGGTTACTATCGAAAAGATTCAAAAATTGCTAAATATCCTACAGTTTATAAACCAAAAGTTTTATCTCAAACAGATGAAAACATTTTAGATATAGACTGTATTACTAATCCAAAAGAAGCAATTACTAATTGGTCAAATAAAATATCTCTTTTAATTCAACTAGAAAACCCTTTGGAACAATGGATTTCGAAGTATTTGTTAATTTTATAGCATATAGAACAAAAGGAATCGTCTTTTCTTGGTTATTAGATCATGAAGATCAAATCAAAAACTCGGAACTATATAAAAATGCACCATCCATAAATTCTACATTCAGTGTAATTATACATGAATTACATCGTGAATTTTTTGGACAAGATTACCTCAATCAAATCGCAATAATTAAAGAAGTAGAACACAAAAAAGCACAATGACATTTAAATAATATGCAAATATGTTATTTATGTCATTTAGAGGAATTTATTTGTGAATTTAAAATATATTATTACAAATTACCTCTTATAGATCAATTATTATACACCAATATTTTTATCCAAAAATTACCCTATACATTAAATGAAATTACAACCAAAACATTATCTCAAAAGGTTGAAGAAGGAAGTATTCAACATAACTTAAGAGGCATCATTACAACTGTTCGAGAAATCTTAGCCGAACAATGTTTAGCTAGTTCTCTTAAGAAAACTCTTAAGCACAAAAATTTAAGACTATGGTGCTCTCAAAATGCCGAAATACCACAGCAATATGGCTGTCATCCTGAAAGAAAGTATAAAAAACATAAAACCTTTAGGCATTACTATAAAAAAACCATATTATTGGTGGAAAAAAATATCCTTATAGATTTCATAAGCAAACATTTAAACCTTACAAACGATTTTTTTGAAAACGAAAATATGGACAAAGTAAACCTCATAAACGACAAGCAAAATATAAATTAGATCCCAAATATTGTCCACTTAAAAAGAAAAATTGTAAATGTTGGCTATGTAAAGAAGAAGGCCATTATGCAAATGAATGTCCACAAAGAAAGCAAAAAACATATCAAGATAAAATATTTATTTTACATTAAGCATATTAACAAAATTTAGAACCTATAGAATCAGATTATGACTTAGAATCTACAATTAATTCTATATAGATATACGAAACTGATTTAACCATCGATGACTACTCTTCAGAAAATTCAACCCAATCCCAATACCACATTTATTCAAGTACAGATTCACAATAAGCAACTCAATGCTTATATAGATACAGGAGCAAAAATCTGTTTAACAGAAAAATATGTCTTAACAAATTGGAAAAAGTTAAGTAAACCTTTACAAATCAGAATTTTAGATGGTTCATCCCAATATATTTGGCATGTTAGTTATAATAATCATATTCTTATTCAAAAATATACTTTCATTATTCCTTCTATTTACCAATAGATCTCTGGAATACCTCTTATTCTTGGAAATAATTTCTTACATCTTTATTATCCATTTACACAATATTTAAATTATATTACATTAAGAACTCTTGAGATTCCTCAGTTAAAACAAAATTCAATTATTTTACATATCCCAATTCATCATACAACTTATTATAAGAAGCTTAAGGAAATTTCAGATGCTTTACAAACATTACAAATTCAATTATCTTTCCATATTACTAATCTAATGTCTTATCAATCCAAAGTAGAACAATTAATTGATCAAGTCTGTTGTGAACATCCTTTAGATCATATTAAAAATAAAAATACATAATTAATCAAAATAAAACTAAAAGATCTTACTCAAGAAGTAACTGTTAAAAACAATATTCCTTACACTCAAATAGATGTTCAAGAATTTACTACTGAATGTCAAGATTTATTAGAAAAACAACTTATCTCTCCTAGTAAAAACAAACATTCAGCATTAACTCTCTATGTTAATAACCACAGTGAACAAAAATGTGGAAAACGTAGAATGGTTATTAATTATAAAGAAATGAATAAGGCAACTATAGGTGATGCATATAAATTACCTCTCAAAGATTATATCATTACAAAATTAAAAGGTTATAACTAGTTTATAACTTTAGATGCTAAATCTGGTTATTGGCAACTGCGATTGCATGATAACACTAAACCTCTTACCACATTTTCATGTCCTCCACAAAAGCATTAAGAATGGAATGTTTTACCATTCGGTTTAAAGCAAACCCCCGGTATATATCAACGCTTTATGGATAACAAATTATCTAATATTGAAGCATTTTGTTTAGTATATATTGATGATATTATTATTTTCTCAAATAAAGATAAAGCATATCACTTTTCAAAAGTTAACCAAGTTTTACATTGTTGTAAAGAGAAAGATTTAATCCTAACTAAAAAGAAAATTAAATTAGCGCAACAAAAAATTGAACTTTTAGGAATTCAATTCACTAACTATTATCTCACATTACAACCTAATATTCTTGACAAATTACAACAATTTCCTACTCAATTTAAAAATGTCACTGAAGTACAACAGTTTCTTGGATTACTCAATTATATTTCAAATCAAGGTTTTTAAAATATTTAGCAAAAGAGCAAAAAAAATTACAATTAAAATGTAGCACAAAAAATCAATGGTCTTGGACTAAAGCAGATACTATCTCTATTCAAAAATTAAAAAATATTTGCAAACATTTACCTCCATTATACAATTATTCTCCTAATGATTATTTGTTTGTTTAGATTGATGCAAGTAATGATACATGGGCAAGTTGTTTATTAGCTTATACTAAAAAAGATAAACAACTGTCAAGCAATTCGCTTCCTAAGCATACAAGCAATTCGCTCCCTAAGCATACAAGCAATTCGCTCCTTGAGCATACATGCAATTCGCGTTTTGAGCATTGAAGCAACTCGCTCATTAGTGATGAGTATTTAAGCAATTTGCTCGATCTAGAGCATTTAAGCACTTCGTTCACTAATGAACATTTAAGCAATTCTTAATTTTCAAGCATTCAGCTTCCCCTAAAGCCTAAGTATAAACTTTGCAAATATATCAATGGTACTTTTAGCTCTACTGAATTAAAATATCCAATTCATGAAAAAGAAACTCTAGCAGTTTTGAAAAGCCTTCGAAATTGG
>JAOXYD010206782.1:0-20949 GCA_028565735.1 Pinacopodium congolense
AAATTATCTAAAAAAAAAAATGTAGCCCAAAAGTCCCAAATTAATGCTTACTTAGCACTTTATTAGACTTGTGAGTAGGTAAGGCTAATGGGGGTTTCAAGTTTTAAAATGGGGTGTTTTCTTCAAGAAAAAAGGGTTAAAGGCTCAAAAGGTTTACAAGGGATAATGAAATAGGTAGGTCATTTAAGTCAAGGGTTAAAAGAAAAAGAACCTTAATCATTTCTATCTAGCATGCATCTAGTAGATTCAAATTGGTTTAGAGAAAGTTCTGAAGGTAATAACCCAGGGGAGTATTACACATATAAAGAAATGAAATGATTTAGGAAGGGAGTCATATAGGCTCAATTCCTTACATAGGCTCAAATGAAAATCCATCATGCTTCTATACATTACCTAATCATGCAGGTGTCAATTTCTGAATAAGCTTATACAACCAACTACTTTAATCAATCAGCATGATTCACCTTCTATTCAAGCAGCCTAATTCAACTTCAAGGACACATTTATTCTCATTCCAACTAAAATGATAGGATTTCATGGTAACACATTCATCATAAAGATTTAAGTGTAAAGAACTTGACATACCTAATACTAACAACCTAACATGCATCCTAAATGACATGCAGAATGTGAATACAAATGCAAGGACTACCACAAAGGCCACCTCCTTACACTTAAAGGACACCAAAAACAAAGAATACCAAGACTAAAGGAACAAACAAACCAACTCCCAAAGCAACAAATCATAAAAGCAACAACAAACAAAGGAAAAAAAAATAAAAATAAAGAGAGGGTAAGGAAGCTTTTGAAGAGGGTGGTTATGACGGCGTTGAGGATGTCACGTGAAGTCCTTGGATCTCAAATTAATTTAAAACCCTCTTGATCAGGAGCATTGTTTTCAAGCCACCATTTGCAATTGTTTATTTATTTGATCAATTTAGTGCTATATCTTCCAGTTGTTCTCTGCTAGGAGATTGCTAACCTTTTCCCATCTTGCTTTTTTAGATTCGTCTCTTAAAGTATCATCAGAGATAGCGGCACCCTCGAACTCAAAGCTTCTTAAGTGATCTTGTCTTTCACAACAGTACGAGAATGAGGATTTTGGAGCTCCATGTTGGCATGCTCCAGAATCTTTGAACATCTCAAATAAGGTGCATCAAAATATTCATTAAGAAAAGGGTTAAACTAGAAGTATCAATTTGAAAATGTTAAGCTAATGCAGTCACAAGATATCCCATGCCTAAATATGCGCCCTTCTTAGCCATAGATTGCACCAAAGATACAAAAAATAGAAAGACATACGAAGCTTAATCTTCTCATCTATGTACCATAACAAAAAAAAATTCCCTAGTAGAACATTTGTTACTTTGAGCTTTGGAAAAAATAGCATAACAAATGAATTTGTGTTGGAATAAACTTTCATGGCTAAGGATATGAGTATTGAAAGCATTGTGAGCAATGAAATCAGGAATTTCAGTTTAATATCTCCAATAAATGGTGGGTGAAAAGTCTTAATGTGCATCTTCCACTTGTTCTTTTGGAAAGCCAAAGAGTTTATTCAACAATTTTTCATCTAAAATATGAGCTTGACTTCTTAATCTAAACCAAAATACATTTGGTTTACTAGACTCAAAACACAAAGAGGTGAACAATTCAAGTGTTAGTTCATGAAAAATGGGTAATCCATTTGCACAAATGCTTCCCAACCACATTTTTTTTACACAATTTCAACATATTATCTTTAATTCCTATCCTTTCCAAAATAGTAAAATCAAAATATCTAGGTGTGAGGATAGTTCTAGTCTTGAGGAGAGTGTACCTATCATGTTCCTCTTTAGAGAAGATTGGGAAAGGAGCACTATATAAGTAGGCAATGTCCCTAGCTCCACGTCTACTTGTTTATGCTTAGATTGGTGGGATGGATTTCCTCTCAATAGACTTGATTCTTAGAGGTATGATAACCAAAAACTTGCAAAAATCATACATAAGGTGAGAAATCTCAAGAAAGATCAAAATAAACAATCTAGAGAGAGGTTGCATGAATGGAGGTAAAAAGTAGAGAAGAATATGTAAAAATGCACAAATATAGAACTTTTCATGGAAAACTCATGAGAACTTACAAAGATTTGATGAAAACTTGAAGAAAAATGAGTAGAGAAGCATAAAAATGGGGTGGGGGCTGAATATAGTGAGAGAACGTAGTGGGAGAAGGAAAGAAGTGAAAAAGATGGAAGAAAGTAGGGTTAGGAGAGGGGAGGAGGCAAGTTTAAGAAACTTGCCTGTCACGATCGTGTATACAGCCTCTTTATCACCCTCATGCTTAACTCACTTGTCACATCATGCAAGTGCATAATCATGACAACCTCCTGATGATAGCTCTTTGTGCACGAGGGTGATAGGGAAACTCTCCTACTTTGCCTTGTTTTGCATGTTTTGATCCCCACTTAGTTCCAACCCACTCTAAACCTTCAAATTCAAGTTTTAACATTAAAATAAACCTAAGAACCTCAATGAAACTAAAGAAAACACTAAGCAAACAAAAGTAAAGATGGGATTAACACAACTTAAAAATTATGAATGCCCACATTAAACCCATTCATGAGCCAATTTTACTCTAGATTAAAGACATTTAAAAGTAGGAAATTAAGATCAAAATGGAGATTTAAGAAGATTAGAAGAGATTTCAGCGAGGATTTTATTGAACTTAGGGAGGTTCCAATCTTAGTTTTGAAGATAATAAAACATTAAGTTTACTAATGATTTAAGTTTATGATATAAAGTTTAAAAGAT
The DNA here is from genome assembly GCA_028565735.1 of Pinacopodium congolense. Taxonomy (NCBI): domain Eukaryota; kingdom Viridiplantae; phylum Streptophyta; class Magnoliopsida; order Malpighiales; family Erythroxylaceae; genus Pinacopodium; species Pinacopodium congolense. Next base: position 2,791 of record JAOXYD010206782.1, read on the forward strand.
ACGTGCATTTGGAATAAATTCAAGGAGAAAATTTTGGAGTTAATGTCATACTTGAAGAAAAAGGAGGAACAAGCAATAAGGAAGCTTTAAGTTTACCATTTGTACGTTTTAAACATGTACGTAAGGTTTACTTAAAGATTAAATATTTGATTAAGCCCTTAAGAAGTTCTATTACATCTTTCTTGGTCAAATTAAACTTTTGGTTGAGTTTCTTAGCATAAAGCATCACAAACATCAAAATGTCAAATTTCCATGTTTCTGTAGTGCTTAAATCTTCATCTTTATTATTACAAATCAGATTTATGGGTTTGCAAATCTGTATATTCTATTTTATTAAAGTTTATAGAGGCTTATTGATCATTTATTTCATTTTTACATGCATAAGATCCATTTAGTTTATTGTGCTTTAAGTGAAACAGCTCCATAGGTGTATTCCAGTTACTATTAAAGGCACTTTCATTTTTGATTGGTTGTTTAATCTTATAAATGATCTTCTTTACCTTAAAAAAGATTTGTAAAATTTTTTTATTCACCTTCTAGAAAGAAGATTTGATTTGTAAGGGTTCCTCTTCACCCATTAAAGAAGATCATAATTTGCTACATTGTGATAACGTAAAATCCAACACCAAGTGTGTTAAGAGTGGAGTAGGCAACTGTTTATGCCAAACCACTATATATTTTATTGTCTAATCTCTTCCCTAATCTCTTTAAGTTACTATTTAATGCATTGTTGACTTATTCCTATGTCAGTGTAAATTGAAATATTGATTATCCTTTGTTAGTTTGTTACTTGTATCATTGATTCACATTTATAATATAGTTAATTGTGAAATTGATTTTTGTTTATATCCTTGTCAATTGAGCATGTTATTCATCTTTATATCATTGCAAATTAAATTATTGTTTCATATTTGTATTGTGTTATATTACTTATATTGCTTACATATCACTGTTGAATTTCAGTTTAGGAACTTCATATAGTTTGAATTAGTTTTTAGTAGTTTAAAATTTCAAATTAGGAATAATTTTGAGAAAAATCAACTCACCTCCCTCTTGAGTTCCTTTAGGACTTACAATTATTATTAGAGCTAAGTTCACTTTAGTCCAGTAAATTTGTACTAAAATTATGAGAAAAATATCTAGTATGGCACACTTAATAGGTTCGTCTAGGCAAGAGGGGCAAAATATAAGTGGAGAACCTTTCTTCAATGATAGTGATTATCCTTATTGGAAGACTAGGATGAAATTCTTCCTAATGGATAAAAATCTAAACATTTGTGATATAGTTTATGATGTACTTTACCTTCTTACATAATTAATTAATGAGTAAAGAGCTCTTAAGGCGAGAGAGGAGTAGAAAAGTGAAGATAAGATATTAATTACGTTAAATAGTAGGGATATCCATATCTTATTTTGTAGTAGGAACGAATTCAATAGAGTTTCTTTATGAGAACTAGTAATGACATATGACACACACTTAAGGTCGTACAAAAGGGAATAAATTAGGTAAGGGAGAGTAATGTTTCAATTTTAACTCATCAATATATGAATTATTTTCTATGTATCATAATGAGGGTATCTATAGCATGTATACATGATTTATTGACATTATTAATGTTTTGGAAGGTCTTGGAAAGTGTTATTTAAAATTTGAACTTGTGAGAAAAATTCTTAGGTAATTTCCTAAGGAATGGGAAGCAAAAGTGACAGTTGTTCAAGAAAGACTTGAATGTGTTACCATTAGAGGAGCTAATAGGTTCCCTTCTTGCACATGAAATGAGGCTTAAGGAGATTAAGACCAGGGAGTAGGAAGTGACTTTCAGAAGGAAGAACTTGGCATTCAATACTGAGAAGGAGGAGTTAAGTGATGAGGAGACCACATCCAATGGCACTAGAGATGAATAGGCTCTTCTTGCTAAAAGGTTCAAGAAGTTATTAAGGAAGAAGTGCCTCAACTTAAAAAAGGAAGAAGGTCAGAGTGATTTTAAAAGAAAAGCATCTACTGATATCACTTGTTTTGAATGTACAAAACTGTGGCACATAAGGACTCAATTCAATTTCTTAAAAGAAAATGAGAGAGTAGAGAAGAATAACAAAAAATGGAAAAGGGAGAATAAGGAAAGAAAGATAGGAAAGCATTAAATACTTTTTAGTAGACATTAATAAACCTAAGAATAAGGAAATTGAAAAAGAAATGGGCAAATTTTGTCTCATGGATTTGGAGGATGAGGTTCCCTCTACTTCTAATTCTTTAGATGATGATAATGCTAGCTTTGATGAAGAAATGAGTTTTGATAAGTTAGTTAGTTATTTATAAGGTGTTAATTTAAAAAGAAGCAAGCTGTCTTCCAAATAAAAAGAGTGTAAGAAATTGGTGGATGTGGTAGGTTTATCGCTGATTATCAAATAATAAATATCAAAATAACCTAACTAATTATGTAGAAGGGCATGATAGGATCGATCTCACAGAGAATTGGTTATTTTTTAGCTATTCCTAATGTTGTGTAACTAGAAAAAAATAAATAAAAAAATGCCCCTACATGTAAAAGAATTAAAATAAATAAAAATACAATTAATGAAATTAACATAAATAAAATAAGAAAGCAAATAATAAGGAACAAGTAACAATACCAAAAAGTCAAACAGAAGATATTACCTGGATTCATGAATTGTAATTGATCATTGACAATATAAATTGAGTTATACCTAAGATACTTGCCTATAGATATAAACAAGCTTTGTGTCCTAAGTTCCTCTAATTTTAGATAAGTCCGATATGATAGAAAACTTTCCCTAACCCTGTGATAACCCAGAACAAACTTTTTAAATTTAGTGGCATGATAGCATTAACACACTAGGGAACTACTAACATAAGCCATAAGCTCACAACCTTGAACTGTAACTTAGAGAGTTGAAATCCTGGATGATAGGATTGAAATATGTTAAGTTTTCCCATGCATTTTAATGTCATTTCAATCATATTTTTGTGTTTGAATGCTTAATTTGTGTTCCTTTTGGATTTGCATGTAGATTTAATCATGGAACCCAAATACAAGCTAAAAGGAAGAAGTTTGGAAGTCTTTTGGAGCAAAAATGGAGTTAAGACCTAGATTTTGCACTATGTATTTTTTGATCTATACAACGGCTGCCAGCCTGCTATATTGCTCAATTATACTGCCGTATTGTTTTCTGCCAGTGAAAAAATAAGGGCAAAGGTGACATTTCACCTTCAAACGCTTCTCAAACACTAAAGAGGTGTATAAAAGGGGAAAATAAGACCAAAACATCCATTCTCTAGTAGGCACACTCTTTTTCTTAGAGAATCATCTCATCTTCTTATCTTTTCTTCTTCTTTAGTTTGTGTTAGATTTTATTTCTGTTTTGAATTTAATCCTTCTAGTTATTTGTTTTAGGTTTAGTTAAGCATTTAAATACCTTATTTCCAGATTGTTTAAGCTTTCATTTGTTGTTATTAATGTTTTTATAGTTATTCTTATGTTTAGATTATGTTTTATACCTTTTTATTGCATGAACTTGAGATTTTTATTAATGGATGGCTTTATTTAATTTTCCAACAACTTTCCCTTTAATTTCTAGCCCTTTATTTATGTTATTTTGGTTTATTTATTGATTTTTTCATTTGATTTAGTTAATTTTGTAATGTTAACTTATTTTTTGCTTGGGTTGGAAAGTATAAATGGGATTTTGGATTTAGAATTGTGATAATTGACTTGAAATCAATTGGATATTATGATTTTGGTCAAGGTTGAGTTGGAATTAAAGTTAAATGACATGAATTAGGGATTTATTCATAGGATTGATCACCCTAAGTATAATTTCTAATTCAATTGCTAGGGATGAGCTTGTGATATATAATAGTCCTAGTAATTTCCATAAGTGGCAATAGGAAAATTTAATTTGTAGGTAAAGTTAATCAACTTAGCATATGATTCTAATTTTCTAAGCTATACAATACGAGCTTGCAAGATTGTAACTTAAGTTAGTTGTTCCTTAGTGTGTTAATGTTGCTATGTCATTAAATCTAGAGATTTTGTTCTAGGTTATCTCATAGTTAGGGATATTTTCAAAGCTTGTTGGATTTATCTAGGATTGAAGGAACTTAGGAAACAAGAACTTTTTTATGTCTACAGGCTAGCATCTTAAATCAATAACGATTTATATATTTCAAGGATCAATTATAAGTCTTGAATTCAGATATATCTTTTGCAATCTTTCTTTTATTGTTATCCATTTCTTTGTGTTCTATGTTCGTACTTAATTGTTTTGTTTTTGTTAGTTGCCTTGTTTATTTATTTTTAATTTTTAAAAATTAAAGGGTTTTTGTTTTATTTTATGCAACTTTAGAAATAGTTTGAATTCACCTTAGCTCTTTGTGAATTGACACTAACGTGGCATCTACTGTATTGTGAGTTCTAGTTAGGTATTATTATTTGATAGTTGGTGATAGGTTATGAAATTTTTGGGCTATTATAGAGGAGTTAGCGCTTTTATTTTAAATATTTCTTGTGTTGTCTTTCTTTTTGTTTTTATTGAGATTTTGTCACCTTTGCGTTCTATTTATTTATGTTTCATAGCTTTTTTAAGTAATGGCTTACTTTTAACATTCATTTTATTCTGGTCCTTCTTGAATTAATTCTTATGTTAATGATGAGTTTATGTTTGTAGCTCTTGGTTGGAACAACAGGTAACAAATCTCACATCCTTCGTTGAGTGAGTAGGTAATGGATATAGTTGATATTTAGATATGTGATTTTTATTCTTTTTCAATGGATTTTATTGATATAGTTCTTCCTTACATGTTGACCATTAGTTTTTTTTGGGAATGGTGGTTCTTAAGAGTGACAACAAGAATGGTATGATCCTTACACTACGAGTTACCATTTATGGTGGGAGGATCATCCTTACTATTTAGATAGGAGCAACCAATAAGGATTTAATTCTCTGCCACCATATTATCAAGGTCAACCTTAGTGTCAATCCATGATTCCACGTCTAACATTGCTACCACAAGTTGATGGGATGTCTTTGGAGGTGATCATCGAGAGTTTGGCTACGAGTACTCTTAAGTTCTGACAGGAAATGAGGAGTGGTTTGAAGGACTTGGAAAATCAAGTGAGCCAATTAGTAGCAGTGATTGCAAGACTAGAAGACCAAGTCTCTTTAAGAATTCCTAACCAACTAGAGGGAGGCCATGAAGAGATTACGTGTGCTATTTTGATAGGGATGAGTTTTTCTATGTTTTTATATGTGAAATCATTTGAATTTATCCTAATTTTATGTTTAAAAGTGCTTAATTGATATTATATTTTACTTAACGAACATGTTAACCCCTTTTGGGAGAATTGGAGCAAAAAGCCAAAGGTTGCCTCAATTTAAAATAAAATTTTAAAAATATTTATGAAATGGAAAAAAAGAAAGAAAAAATGAAGCAAAAGCAAGCTTTTAATGAAGTTCACAATTTATAAGTAAAAAAGAGAGCTATCCAGGAAGGGGGAGCTAAGTACAAAGCCCTAGGAGAGAAATAAAAAAAGACAAAAAACATTAAAAGGAAAAAAGCAAGAAGGTAGGCAGCATTTTGTCTTGTTTGAACTCTTAGAAATTAAGCATTTTTACAAGCTTTAATGAGATAGTAGGTGACTAGGAAAACAAAGGAGAAGGGAGGAGCTATTAAAGCCTTCATAGACAAGACATTAGAAATGATTTTAAAGGCTCTCCTTAGGATTTTCATTTTGTTTTTTTTCTTTATTAGTTCATTATTAACATTTGCTTCTTGATATTAGTATATTAGTAGCATTTTTTAAAAGCTTTTCTAGAATTTTCATTTGTTTCATTCTCTTGTCTAGATTTTTAGCTATTGTTTTATTTTCAAATGTTGAATGCTAATATTGCAGGTTATTTGATATTCAATTCACTATTCTAATGCCTCTTAGGTGTAGATACTATTTTATTCTCCATAATATCTTAGTATTTTGTTGATTTTCATAGTTTATTTTCTTGTTAATGTATGGAATAATGTTTATTTATATATGAATGGATCTTTTTATTTTCAATTTTTCCTGCCTATATTTACTTGTTTAAGCGTTGAGTTTTATAATTTTAGGCTTGTCTTTGTTAAATATTAAGTTGTGGGAAGTGTTATTTAATAAGTTTTCATTTATTCTTAATGTCTTTAGTTAATCTATGCTTGATAGTTTGGATTTATGCATGTTTTTAGGATATCAATCAATGTTTTTTCAATTTATATATGCTGGAATTTTTGTTTCGAATGTTAAGTTGAGTTTTGTGAATTAGGTTTTAACTAATTAATCAATAGCATAGTTAACTTAAGTTTGTGTTAGTTTAAGTATTGAATTGTGTTTTTCATTTAGTGTTTTTTTAATTTTCCAGACTTAGTTTTGTTTAATTAAGTATGACTTGTGCATGTTTAATCTTTGTTTTAGTTGATTTAAATATGTGTGGCTAAATTCCTAAGGGCTTGAAGGTATAGGAGGGATGATGGGGTAATCATTTGTGATAATGTGAGCGGGTTTGAATTGATTTGGTGCTTATAGGCTAGGTTAGTTTAGGAATTTGGTTAAATGACATAGATTAAGAGTTGTTTATAAGCTTGATCACCCTTTAGGTAATTTCCTAATTTTAATGCTAGGATGAGCAAAGGATATGTAATTGTCATTGGTGATATCCAAAAACTAGCAATAAGTTAGTTGGTTTTGTTAAGATACTTAATCAACTAGTCTAGGGTTCCATACCTTTAGTTTACACTTTTCGAGCTTATGTGTTAGTGGCCTAAGTTAGTCGTTCCTTAATACTTAATGCATTTTTACTATTAAACTCAGAGAGCTTATTTTAAGTTATAGTAAAGATAGGGGTATTTCTAGAACTTGTTAAATTTACGTAAGTTAGAAGAACTGAGGGTTTGAGAGCTTGTTCAAACTTATAGGCTAGCACCTTGGCTACAACATCTTTTATCTAAATTCAAGGATCAATAGTTATCCTAGAATCTCAATAATACCTTCGACCCAATTCTTTATTATTTTTAGTAGTCTTTTTTTTGTGCTTTGATTTGTGTTTCTTTTTTGATAGTCTTATTTTCATCTTAGCTTAGTTTATTTTTCATCAACTTCAGGGGTTTTTGTTTTCTTTTTTTTTTGTTGCAACATTTGGAATAGCAATAACATTCTAGCTCCTTGTGGTTCTGCTCTAGCTTGACATCTACTGCATTGTTAGGTCTATTTAGGTATTATTATTTGGTAGTTTGCCACAAACTCACCATATTTCATTAAAGGGTGGAGAACATCAGCGAGAAAATGGGAGCCTATTGAGGAAAGAAGGTGTTTTTGGAAAAGGAGGATGAAACACCTCTCAAGGTAAGTAGTAGTAATTTTGGTAATACTAAGTTCATTTATATTCCTTTTCCTAATAGGCTAAAGAAAGAAGAGGAAAAAGACGAGAAGAAGAGAGACAAAGACAGGAAGGAGGATTAGGAGAGAGAATAGTTAGGGCAGGATGGATGCTTGAAATAGTTATGCAAGGGCAAGCCAAAGTTGGAGGGTGACAATTAGGATGTAGTACCTCAACACTCATCATTTAATCACCTCTAGATGTCATCCTAGGAGAAGGGAGATGTGCATATTAAAGGGTGGACCTTGGACTTTGATGGAGAGATGATGAGGTTCCACGCCTCTAAAGCTATGCGACATCCAGTTTATGAACCTGCTTCAAGGGAAGCTACTCCAGGCTTATCCACAAGTTTGAGCATGTTTGTTGTAGGGTTCAAACATACACTTGATAATTGATGATGTAAATATCAGGGGTCAAGCTTATGACCTTAATTAGGCACTTGTTGGGAGCTAACCCAACCTTTCCTTTAAGTTTTTGTGTCTTTTATTTTGTTAAATAAGTCTTTAGTTGCTTTTGTTTATTTATGTTTTTTTAATAGGGAGCGAAAGTTGGATGGCTATATCTCCTTTAAGCACTTCATGGATTGCCTCATTTAGGAGAGTATTCTTGATCTCATTCCTTTATTCTTTCATTAGATTAGGACAGTGAAGACAATGTCTAATTTCAGTGTGGAGGTGGGGCAAGTTTTAAAATTTTTGCACACTTGAGTTATTATGAGTTTGATGGTGATAATTCGAATGTGTTAGCTTGAAATGATTTTGATGTTTAATTAATATTTGATTGTGGTACTTGAAGAAAATTGATGCTTTTAATTTGATAAACTTTGCTCAGCTCTTAAAATGATATTAACTTCAAAATATTTTTTTCGTTTTTAATAGCCCATTTGTATGATATTTAATGTTTAAGTTCATTTTGTATAGTTTTTCATATGAATCCGAAATGGGATGTTTAGACTAATGAGTCAAAAGAAAAAAGAAAATAAAAAGAAAAAAAGAAAAAAAGAAAAAAAGAAAAAAGTGAAAGAAATGAAAAAATAAAAAGAAAGAAAGAAAAGAAAAAGAAGAAAAATAAAAAATAAGAAAAATGTTCTTGTTGTTATGTTGTTGAAAGTGTCTTGGCTTTTGTGTTATGAATAAAAAGTGTCTTTGTTTTTGTTTTGTTGTTGTGTATTAGGCAATTCTCACACCACTGGCTTTAACCCAATATAAGGTTATGTTATGAGTGGTATTAATAACCATTTGAAATGATGATCTAACTTAGCAATGGGGTGTTCAAGACGAATGTTCACCTTCGTGTAAAAAATTTAGATGACCTCTCAAACAAGCATTGCTCAAAACTTAAAATTGTATCTTGTTTTCAATTGTTTTTTGTCATGTTGAACATCCTTGATTAGTTTATATAATAGCCTATGCGAAATGGATTGAATGTTGGATATTATGCATATTAAGTTACTTTTAGACTAACTATGTGCTTTGCTTGTGATTAACTTATTTTTGATCATGATAGAGTTGAAATTTGTAAATTGGATTGTTGTACTTAATTAACTATTAACTTTTGATTGGAATTGTTTGAGTGAAGTGTTTAAGTCATTGCTTGAGGACAAGCAATAGTTCAAGTGTGGGGGTATTTTATAGGATTGAAATATGTTACATTTTCATATGCATTTTAATGTCATTTCAATCTTATTTTTGTTTTTAAATGCTTAATTTGTGTTCCTTTTGCATTAGCATGTAGATTTAATCATGGAACACAAATGCAAGCTAAAAGGGAGCAAAAATGGAGCAAAGACTTGGATTTTTCACTATATACGGCAGGTTCAAGACCTATACGGCAAGTAACCAACACGTCTTATAAGCTCGTCGTATTGATTTTCTAGCAAAAAAATAAGGGTAAAGATGACATTTCACCTTCAAACCCTTCCTAAGCCCTAAAAGGGCATATAAAAAGGGGAAAGAAGACCAAAACATCCATTCACTAGCATTGCACTCTTTTTCTTGGAGAATCATCTCATCTTCTTACCATTTCTTTTTTTAGGGTTTATGTTAGATTTTATTTCTGTGTTGATTTTAATCCTTCTAGTTCTAGGTTTTATTTTTAGTCAATCATTTAAATACCTTGTTTTCAGAGTGTTTAAGCTTTCATTTGTTGTTATTACTGTTTTTATAGTTTTTCTTATGTTTGGGTTATGTTTTATGCTTTTTTATAATATGAACTTGAGATTTTCTAATGGATAGTTTTTATTTAATTTTCCATCAGCTTTCCCTTTAATTTCCAGCCTTTATTTGTGTTATTTGATTTGTTTATTTTTTGTTTATCATTTTTTTAGTTAACTTCGTAATGTTAACTGAGTTTTTGCTTGGGTTGGAAGATATAGATGGGATTTTAGACCTATAATTGTGAGAATTGGCTTGAAATCAATTGAGTATTGTGATTTTGGTTAAGGTCAAGTTGGAATTCAAGTTAAATGACATGAATTAGGCATTTATACATAGGATTGATCACCCTAAGCATAATTTCAAGTTCAATTGCTAGGGACGAGCTTGTGATACATAATAGTCCTAGTGATTTCATAAGTGGCAATAGGTTAATTAAATTTGTAGGTAAACTTAATCAACTAGCCTAGGATTCTAATTCCCTAAGTTACATAATCTGAGCTTACGAGATTGTGGCTTAGGTTAGTTATTCCCTAGTATGTTAATGTTGCTATGCCATTAAATCTAGAGAACTTGTTCTAAGTTATCATGCATTTAGTAATATTTTTAGGTCTTATTAGATTTACTAGGATCGGAGGAACTTAAGGTACAAGAGGTTGTTTTTGTCTATAGGCTAGCATCTTAGACCACTTGCAATTTATATATTTCTAGGATCAATTATAAGTCCTAAATCCTAGACATATCTTTAACCCATCTTTCTTTTATTGTTATCCATTTCATTGTGTTCTGTGTTCGTACTTATTTGTATTTTTTTTTTCATAATTTGCTTTTTTTATTTGTTTTTAGGTTCTAAAATTCAAGAGTTTTTGTTTTCTTTTGTATAAAATTAGAAATAGTTTGGATTCACCTTAGCTCTATGTGGATTTGGCCTTCGCTTGCGATATAATACATTATGACACTATAGCAAAAGAAGGTTTAACCAACGTGCAAAAGTGTAGTTAGAAGTACAATTACTGTTTGCTTTTCATTAAGGCAATAAAATTAGTGTTGTTAAATAAAGTGGTGCTACTATAGATATAAAGCAAGATAATGTTTTAATTAGGAAACAAATTAAAAAATGTTACTTTAAGTTTTTTTAAGGCAACATAATAGTTTCAATATATAACAATAATGATGAATGAATATAGTAACAGTTTTAATCTTTATAAGGCAACATATTAATTTTTTTAGGCAACAATATTTACTATCAAAAGCAATGACATATCCTTTCTTTAGCAACAACAATTTAATGTACAAATAAGCCCTAGTTATTGAATGGACAACAATCATATATACATTAATAATTTATTATAAAGACAATAAAATATAGTATAAAAAATATCCATACATTCATTAATGTATAACATATTAAAATACAATAACCAAAATATGGATTGGTAGAATTCAATCCATGGGTGAGTTGTATCGAGTAAATAACCGGTCAAGGAAACATCTACAATTCCAGGCACAACTCTAGTACAATGTTATTGCATACTCACAAGACATATCTAGATGGGTACTATAAAGTCCTAGACAAAAATGAAAATTTGGAAGTGGAAGTCAAGCTTTAAAAGAAAGAAAGACTACTTTGATCCTTCATTATTGTTCGGGTCATTGAACAATTCCCTACCAAAAAATGCAAAGCTGGATATTGCCAAGCCGGTATAGGGAATTGCTACAACTTCCCATGGACATAATCCTAAGTCAATTGAAGAAAGAGCCATGCAAACAGTGGTGACAAGAAAGCAATTGTTGGGCAAATATTTCGAACCTACAAAAAATGAATCTCAACTTATAGCCTAAGTCAAAGAACCTATTAAGTAATTTTGTATATTAAGAATATTTAGATAAAATCTTAAATGATATTGAGATACTAGCGTATTGTCTTAAGTACCTTAGTGGTTTCAATTCCATTAGCAGTTAAGTTATCTGCAAACTATAAGGAAATGCTTGTCACAAAAAATGAAGCCAAAGGAGGAAGGATGGAAAACTAAAATAGATTATAAATAATACATTATATATACCACATTTAGGATTCGAACTATAGAATTGAAAAGTTAACTTGCATGAATTGAAAAATTAGGATCTGAACTGTAGAGTTGAAAAGTTAATTTGCATGAAAAGGCTCTAAGAATAACACCATTTGATCTCCTGAAATTGGAGCTGCTACTTTGGAATTATAGAAAAGCTAAAACAACCTAGCTCATAGATTCTTTAAAATCTAATAAAACACTACTCATATGTTCTTTTAAATTTGATGTAACTAAATTAAGAAAAGGTTTCAATGATTTTTCATTGAAACCTTTTATCAAACTTACCAATGTTGGTTTGGGACTTGACGTCGAGGAGAATACCATTATCATAAGTGATGTCGGTGCCTATACAGTCAGGAGCATCGATGGTTGATTTAAGATCTCTAGTATAGAGAAGATCGCAAAGCTGGAAACTCTAAAGTGTAGAGAAGCTTGGTTGATTTAGTTTTAAAAGGAAGCCTCACTGACTTGCTCTAAGTCGTCTTCTTTCTTTCCTTTTTTTTAATTTTCTTTCCATAATCATATAATTCAACCTTTAGTTTATTCTCAAAATATTTTATTTTTCTTTCTTTTTTAAACTAATTTTAACTAATATTTTTATGTTAATTTTGAAACCTTAAATTTTTAACCCCTAAATAAGAAGATCTTATAAAATATATATGAGAAAAATACATAAAATTAATTAAAATAAAATCATTTAGATGTTGAAGGTAATGCAATATGAACACAAAATAAGCATTTAAACACCAAAATATAGATGAAATGACATTGAAACACATATAGAAATAACATAACATGCATTCCTATCAGGATGACCTTAGGATTGAGAATGATAGGCTTAAAAATGATTCGTATGACATAGAAGCTAAGAATTTGTGAGTTTATGATGAAAGGAAGAAAAATTTTGCATGAAAATGAAAATTTAAGGGATAAGGTAAAATATTTAAAGGAATACTTAGAAAAATTAAATAAGGGAAAGGAGAAACTAGGTAGCACTCTTGGAGCTTAACAAGCTTCAAATGATAGACATAAATTAGGTTTTATCTAAGTAAATTGTAAGACTACATTTGTTTAGTGTAAAAATCTAAATGAGGAATAAATTCCTAGACCATCTTTAAATATCAATTCATCATCATCTAGTTCACAAACTGGGAAGAACAACCATTCATTCATGTGTTCTTCAAGGCCTACATCTAGGGTAAATGTGGATGTTTCTAGGAGTAGACATAACTTTTTTAGAAATGCAAAGATTAAAAACAATGTATAGGGATCATATAGGAGGCATTTTCCTACAAGAATTGTTCAAGCATAAAACATGCTTTCTCATACTTATAAAAATGTCCCTTATACCTATTCTAAACCAAGGAGCATGTCTTACTCTTATCCTAGGTAAAAATAATATTAAAGAGTGACATTTAGGAAGGATGAACCTAGTTGATTTAGGCCAAATGTATATTTTTATGATGATATATATGTTTATGATTTTTTCATTAGATTTGGACATGTAGAAAGGCTTTTTTTTATTTATTTAAAAGATTTTCTAGTGCACCAAAATGCACAGGAAATGGAAAGGTTTCTAATTCCCAAGGACCCAAATTAATGTGGGTACTTAAAGTAAAATAATTTATTTATTTATTAGGCATCTAAGAGTAGTAAGTGGTATATAGACAATGGATGCTCTAGGCATATGATGGATGATGAATCTTAATTCATATCCTTAAAGAGTAAAGATGGAGGCTACGTGAAATTTGGGGATAATACTAAAGTTAAGGTGACTGGCATTGGAAAATTCGGTAAGAAAGATACTTGTATTGATAATGTGCTTCTTGTTGATGGTTTAAAACATGATTTATTAAGTGTGAGTCAATTATTTGATAAAGATTTCAAAGTTACCTTTGAAGGAAAATCATGCATTGTTTCTAAGGTTGTAGGTAATAGTTTAATTTTCATTAGAAAGAGAGAAGCAAACATTTACACTATTGACTTGAATGATCTTTCTAATAATGATATTAAGTGAATTGTTTTGATGAATGATAATGTTTGGATATAGCATAAAATATCAAATCATGTTGACATGTAACACATTTCAAACTTTAGTAGCAAAGAGTTAGAAAATGGATCACCTAGAATGAAGTTTGAAAAAGACAAGATATGTGATGAATGTCGGTTAGGTAAGAAATCCAAAACTTCTTCTAAGATGAAAATGATATTACTGCTTCTATACTTTTAGAATTATTACATATAGACTTGTTTGGACTATCTAGAGTAGCTATTTTATAAGAAAATTTATATGCATATGTTATAGTTGATGACTATGGTAGGTTTACTTGGGTTATGATCTTAGCTAGTAAGGATGAGTGCTTTAAATCCTTGTCAAATTTCCTAAGAAAGTCCAAGTACAAAAAAAGTATATGATATCATCTATTAGGAGTGATCAAAGTAGGGAGTTTGAGAATGAGATGTTTATCACATATTGTGAAAAAAATGGGATCTCTCATAAATTTTCAAGTCCTTGGATACCCCAACAAAATGGAGTGGTTGAGAGAGAGAATAGAACCCTACAGGAGATGGTTATGACTTTATTGAATGAATATAGTGTTCTTAAGTACCTTTGGGTGGAAGAAATAACTTATTTTTTTCATGTTTCTATTAAGGTTTATATAAGAAGTTACATGGACATGAACCCCTATGAATTGTGATATGAGAAAAACCCTAAAGTTATTTATTTCAAGGTTTTTGAATGCAAAGGTTTTATCTTGAACACTAGAGACAACTTAGGCAAGTTTGATGTACAATCCAAACAAGGCATACTTACAAGATATTCCTTTACTAGTAGAACGTACAGGGTGTTTAATATAAGAATAATGATGATTGTATAGCCTAAAAATGTAGTTTTTTATAAGTCAAAACCCTTTGAAATGAGAAAGAGTGTTTATGATGTTAATATAGGCTTTTCTAGCAATTTGGAGAAATTATGACTAGAAGAACAAGAATAGAATAGTCTAGATAATCCCCTTACACCTAGTGATCCATTAGTTGAACCAAGTGTAGGTGAAAGAAGAGATGAAAGTTTACCTAGAGAATAGAGGTATTGCAAAGACCACCCTCTAAACCAAATTACAGGTGAATTTGGAATAGGAATAATAATTATATCATCCTTAAAAGACTTAGCTTTTATATCCAATATAAAGCCAAAAATCATAGATGAAGCTCTTAATGAAGCTCTTAGTGATGAAAGTTAGATGATAGCCTTGAATGAAGAATTAAGCCAATTTGAAAGGAAAAAAAGTTTGGACACTAGTATCTAGGCCAAGTGATCATCCAATTATTGGTACTAAATGGGTGTTAAGAATCAAACTTGATGAATGGGAAAATATAGTGAGAAATAAGGCTAAATTGATAGTTAAGAGTTAAAATCAAAAAGAAGGAATAGACTATGATGGGACTTTTGCACTCATAGCTATATTAGAGGCTATTAAACTACTTGGCATTTGTGTCTTACTTAGGTTTTAAGTTATATATTAAATGGATATTAAGAGTGCATTTCTTATCGACTTTATACAAGAGGAAGTGTATGTTGAATAATCACTAGGTTTTGGGATTCATAATCCATCAAACCATGTCTCTAAGTTTTCAAAAGCTTTATATAGTTTTAAAAAAAGCTCCTAGAGCTTGGAGAGATTGATGCATTCTTATTACAAAATGGATTTTCAAAGGGTAAGGCAAATACTACTCTTTTTTTACATTTTTTTACGTAAATTTATGTTGATAACAATATATTTGGAGATAAAAATGAGAGGATGTGTATGAGTCAGGATTTTAAGATGAGTATGATGGGAGAGTCAAATTTCTTTCGTGGTTTGCAAATTAGGCAAATGAAAGATGGTGTTTTTATTAGTTAAGGCAAATGTATCAAGCAGTTGCTAAATATTTTTGGTATGGAACAAACAAAGCCTTTAGGAACCCCCATGAGTGTAACTATTACATTGAATGATAATGAGGAAGGAAAGCCCATAGGTTCTAGGCATGATAGGTAGCTTATTATACCTTATAGCTAATAAAACCCAACATTATGTTTAGTGACTATTTATGTGCTAGGTTTCAATCAAGTCCTAGAGAATCATACCTTTTAGTTGTTAAGAGGATTTTGAGGTACTTAGTTGGGATATATTCCCTAGAATTATGGTACCCTAAGAATGCCTATAAGGATTTAGTTGGCTATTCCAATGTGATTTATGTTGGTAGGTTTCTAGATAGGAAAACTACATTTGATACTTGCTAATTTTAGGAAATGACTTAGTGTCTTAGTTTAGAAAAAGTTAAATTTTGTAGCTTTATCAAATACTAAAGTGGAATATGTAGTGATTGGTAGTTGTTACGCATAAATTATTTGGCTTAGGCAATAACTTATAGGTTATGGCATGAAGCTTAATAAGATAGCCATTGAGTGTGATAACACTAATGCTATTTACCTAACCAAAAATTAGATTCAACATTCAAGGACTAAGCACATTGATGGTAGGTCTATTTGAACGTTGTATATTTATATGTTCTTTCTTCTACTTTTCTTTGTTTTTATGCATTTTTCTTGAAAAATTTTTTATGTAATTTTCCCCACACTTTTCTTCTTCTTTACAATTGCTATATTTCACATTCTTCTATTACTTTTTATTGATGTCAAAAAGTGGGAGAAGGTTGAGTGATTAATTATTTTGTTAAAGGGAGTATGTTGATATTAGTTGCTTTAATGCATGAATTAAGGGAGAGTGTAATTTACCATTAATATATTTGATTATTGGAAAAGTATGTTTATAAATGTTTATGATTTGATATGTTCTCTTATGCCCTAATATCATATGTTTTATCATCATTAAAAAATGGGAGATTGTTGAACCAAGGGAAGTTCCAATCTTAGTTTTGATGAAAAAAAACATGAAGTTTACTAATGATTTGAGTTTATGATGAAAGTTTAAATTTTGGTTTTACTTTGGAATAAATTGAAGGAGAATAATTTGGACTTAAAGGTCAAACTTGAAAGAAAAGAAGGAACAAGCATATGGAGGTATAAGATTATAATTTCTACGTTTTAGACTTATGTGGAATAATTAATTGAAGCTCAAATGTTTTATGGGCTCAAAAATTGCATCCATGCATTCTATAAGAATTAAGATTGCTTAAAATTTTCTTTTTAAAAGTTAAATTTTGAGTTGTTATCACTTAAATCACAATAACAATTGAAATAGATTTTTGAATATTATTTTAAACTTACTTTAAGTAAAACTTGATGTTAGGACAACATTTATAAACATTTGGAAGTGTTTTGGTCATGTTTTATATTGTTTATTTGGGTCATTAATGGTAAGTATCAACTTGGGGTATGCATTACAATTGTTCTCATACGAAGCAACCATTGTGGTCCTTATACTAAACATTATTAGTGGTTGTGATTGAGGCATAACCACTTTCTGGGAGAAATTCCAATAATCCCTCTTCCTAATAGCTAGCTTAGTGTTTCAACATATCTTTCATATGCAAAACCCTATTTTTAAGCCTATCAAGCCGTCTAAATCAATCAAGAAACAAGTTTGAGTGAGCTTTAAAGAAAATCACATAATCTTCATCCACGTTTAATGATTTAGTGTGTTCATCCTCTTCAACCATATTATTTATGATTTTAGACACAGATTTGGGTTTCTAAAATCTTATACTTTGTCTCTATAATTTTTCTAAAGAATTTAATTCTTGTGTTTATTTTTGGTTATTTGTGTGCAAGGGTTAAGCATAGAATATCTATTATCATTCAAGTTCTTCAAGAATCTTGTGCGTATCTTGTTTAATCTTCTATCCTCACATTTTAGACATATTTTTACTTCTTAAATTTATTACTCTATGATTGTTTAACCTCTTAAAGATGTCATAAGTCTTTGGTTATTGTCTAATTACACTTTTTATTTTAGTTTTTGAATTTTCAAGGTGTTATACACAAAGTTGTCAAGTATTGGTATTTATTATTATTCAATCCTATTTCTTCAATTTCTAATTAAGTTTGTTATTTTTTAAATAATTTTTTTAAACTAAGCCTCTAAGAGATTCTATTATGTTTGGCTTGGTCATATTATACTTTTGGGTGAGTTTCTTAGCATAAGACATCATAAATATCAAAGTATTCAAATTTATAGATTTCTGTAGTAGTTAAATCTTCATCTTTATTATTGCAAATTAGATTTATATTTTTGTAAATCATCATATTCTGTTTTATTTGAAGTTTACAAAGACTCATAGATCATTTATCTCATTTTTACATGCATAGGAGCCCTTAGTTTGTTGTACTTCAAATGAAACACTTTTATAGGTATGTTTCAGTTACTAATAAAGGGAATTTCCTTTTACATTAGCTATTTAATCTTGCAAAGGCTCCTCTTTACTTAAACAATATGTTAGCCCTATGGCACCCAAGAGGGGGGGTGAATTGGGTGTTTAAAAACTTTTACGGAATTAAACTTCTTTAAACA
>JAOXYD010206800.1:0-34531 GCA_028565735.1 Pinacopodium congolense
CCTATCTTTGAGATTAACATCATAAACTTAAATCATTAGTAATCAAACATGTTTTGTTATCATCAAAACCAAGATTGAAACCTCCTTTAGTTCAACAACTAGCACCTGCTCAGTTGATGTATTGTGATTTGTATGAAGGAGGGCACCCAAATCATGAGTGTCAATTATTAGTAGTTGGAAGCTAATTAGAACAAGTTGACTCTGTAGGGAACTAAAAAAATAATCCCTATAATAACACACACAATCTAGGGGTCGTAATCATCTAAACTTCTCTTAGTCAGGACAAGGATAATAGCACCAAAGCTACCCATCTAGTTTCTAACAACAATAGCCTAGGTAGTCCAGTTTGGAGGAACTACTTGTAAAATATATCAGTATCTCCAATTCTATATTTTAAAACATTGAAGAATTAATTAAGAACTTTAGAACTAATAGTGCAACTTAGTAAAAGCAATGTTTTAAAAACCAGATTGTACATCGAATCGGTGAAGGGAGAGGATTAAGGTTTAGAAATTCAACCAGTATGAAACCATTATAAAATTGGTATAGAGTAATAAAATAATATCAACCTGAATATATATATAATACTCATAAATTTTATAATAATATATTTAAAAGCTTATTTTTTGATAAATTATTTTAAATCCCTCATATTATTTTAAATAAAATCATAAAAAAATCATCAAACATGTACTTTAACTTTAGAATAAGATAGTGTTCAACTTGGTTAAACAACGTGTAATCAAATATTTGGACTATAAAATATGTATTATTTAAGCAAAATAGTGTTTTATCTTTATAACAAATATGTATTATAGTATTTACCTATATATAACTTTGAAACATATACAAATATGGAATTTGAACTTTGATTAAACAATGTTTTTTTTAAATTGCCTTCTTATATTAAAATTGGAACCATCAAATGAAATGCAAATGCATTTCCACAGTAAGACATATGCTTATGAACCATAAAATACAATAAAAATAAAAATTTCCTTGAACAATTAGATAACATGAAAATAGTGATCATAGAACTTAGATGCATATTTCCTATCTCTTTTTTTTTCCTTTAAAAGAGAAGTGGCTCGAAGAAACATGCGATCTACCTTATTAAAGGAAGGGGAGTTCATATCTTTCCCAATTAATCATCCATTTTTAGATTAATGAGATATTTGATGAAGATGCTCCTCAAAATGTTTAGGTTATCCATTACCTTTAACTGGGAATTCAAACTTGTCCAAATAGAGATGAGGACTAGCAACCTCCTCATTCTCCATGTATGAATTAGTCTCAAAGATATTTGACGGGTCTTTAGAATTAAAGACAATTTCTAGATTAGATCAAGATCATCTTCAAGGAATTCCTCTTTCCCATCTATAGTTCCTTTAAGGTTTTCTAGCAAGCTTGAAACGCTCCCTAATTCATCACTATCAAGATGTCTCCTTTGGAGTCCTTTAAGGGAATCGACATTGTTTCTAACTTGGCTTTTATGTCATGATTATGTTGTGCTTGTAACAACTCCAGCTCCTGATCAAGTCTTGGAACGTATCTCTTGAGAGCCCTAAGAGCATCTTTGTATTTTGATTTATCTATAGCCTACACAAGAAGAATGAAAAATGTAAAAATCAACCAGATGGAATGAATTAATCCATCTCCTTTTGACACAAGAAGATCATCATTTCAATAGGAAAGAGCCTATACATGCATGTATATCATGGTGGACTAATCAAATAACTTGAAACAAAAAAGGTAACATTTTTCCATAACAACGTTTGAATCATAGATTGTTTTAGATGAATTAGCATATTCAATTTTCGTCAAAGATTGAATAATCCTTTCCTGTTTCTTTTAAGCTTAAGCAAGAAAAGTTCCCAATAATCAATAAATTAACCATAGGTCAAGAAATAAGTTCTAACAAAATTTGAAGCAACACTTCATTTGTCCATCACCCAATACTAGCCTCCAGTTAAAAAGTAGTTTAAGGAATTCAGCATGTACTATTAAAAAGGTCCCAGGCATTTCATAACTCTGAATGGAGGAATTTAGGTTAGCAGAACAAAAGTCTTTTAATAATCCTAAACACCATAAACATATAATTATCATTAAAAGCAATTATATGCTTACCTTTCTCAAATTGTATAATATTTTTTCTTTTTCTAACATTCTTCATATTTCTTTCTTTTTCTTTTATCTAAAGAAATTTACCATACAATTACACTACTTAAAGAGTAAATCAAACAATGTGTAAGTAATCAATATGCAAAACGATGATAGTTTCTTACAAAATGCCTTAGTATTGAAGAGCAAAGCAAACATATAAAACATGTTGCAATTGAATATTAAATTTGTTGTTGGTAAAGAATAGTAAACACAGCAAACACACAAGGCTAAGCAAGACTGGGAGACTTTATGATGGTGATGAAGTTGTGATAGTGGGAGAAGACACAAACTATAACGCTGATGAAGTTGTGACGATGACTAGAGAAACAAGGATAGGCAACCTTGCAAGAAGAAGGGTGGGTTAGGAATTAGAAAGGAGAGTGAAAATGGAAGAGGTACGAGGGTGAGGTGAAAAAGGAAAGGGGGATAATGAGGAAAAAAACTTCAAGTATCTAACTAATGATAGGTCAAAACGATTGGTTTACAACAGGATAAACCAATCAGTTAACTATAAACCAACTAGTTTTTATATTTAAAGTTTTTTATATATAACCAAAATGATAAACCGCCTGGTTCTAAATTAACTTGGTTGAACTATTTGGTTAAGTCTGGTTTTATAAACACTGGGCAAAAGCATATTAGAGAGACCAAGCACTCTTTCATCCTTCACGCTATTTTACCCACTTCTTCCTATCTCTAGACTTCTCCTTCTACCTAGATCGATAGTTTCTTGCTGGCTTAGCTTACTTTATTCTTTGAAAGGAATGGCTTTACCTTTTCCAGGATTTTGAAATGAGACTAAAGTATGGATACTAGAACTTAAGGTAAGAAGTAGGAGGTTAAGGACTTTAAACCACAACTACTACATTAAGCAATAAGAGGAGTATATAGGTAAGTGTTTAGATCGAATTAAAAAGTTAATGCTAACACTCCTCTTATTACATCTCTTATGCAACAACCAAAATACACAAACTTTGTACGTGATACTATCAAAACCAAGAAAGCAAATACATCCTTAAGGATTATGATAAGTGAAGAATGTGCAGCAATCTTTGTAGATAAATTAACACAGAAGTTAAAAGCCCTAAGGATTTTCCTAATCCCTTTTATGATTAGAAGTTTACGTTTAAGTGATGCTTTGGCTAACCTAGGTCTTGGAACAAATATACTGTCAGATAAACCGGTTCATGACTTAGGATAAGACATAATAGGTACTAAGATGAGTATTCAACTAGCACGTATGCCTGTTAAGAATCCTAGGAGTATAGTAGGTAAAAGTTGACAAGTTATCTTTCCTATTGGTTTTGTGATCTTAGATGAAGATGATGAGGATGAGATTCCTTTAATTCTAGGTAGGCATTTTTTAGCTACTATGAAAGCTTTAATTGATGTTCTATATACGAAGTTAACACTTAAAATTGAAGATGAATCAATCACCTTCTTACATTTTGAAACTGGTAAGTCATCTTTGCATAAGAAGCAACATCTTGTTCTTTATTTGATAAGTTTACTGACGAAACTTCTAATGCTTTGTATGGTATACCATAATATAAATCTTGAAAGTTCGAGTTGATGATGTTACTAAGGCATGTGCATTACAAAGGAGAGATTAGTTTGACTCTTAAGGTGAAGGAGTTAGATGACTGGAGGAAGGAAGAAAAAGAGGACATGAAGAGATCCAAAGGGAAGAATAAAAAGAAAAAATGGGCTTGAAGCAAGAAAATTAAGAAACAAAGAGCATAAAAAGGTTATCAAATGACATTAAACAATCGCTTGTTAAGAGGCAACCCATGTTGATTTCATTGCTTTTTACTTTGATTGTTAGAGTATGTTGTAAGTAGGTTGCATTCTTATATGTTTAATTTCATTTCTTTGAGTTTCCAATCATTTCTAGGTGCTAAAGTGATCCAAAATTGATTAATGTTGGTTTATATGGAATTAGAGAGGCAACAAAACACAACTTTAAATAAAAAAGAGTTAAATTCGCAAAATTTTTTGTTTTTATTTTTATTTTTAAGTATTCAAAATTAAAAATAGAAATATATTTATTTATTTTCAAAGAATATATTTTTAATAAAATATAAATAAGAAACAATAAATAAAATTTTTTAATTTTAATTATATATATAAATATGCATTTATATATATTTAAG
The DNA here is from genome assembly GCA_028565735.1 of Pinacopodium congolense. Lineage (NCBI taxonomy): Eukaryota > Viridiplantae > Streptophyta > Magnoliopsida > Malpighiales > Erythroxylaceae > Pinacopodium > Pinacopodium congolense. The sequence continues at coordinate 4,317 of JAOXYD010206800.1, forward strand.
AGTATTTTCATTTAAAATTTATTTCTTATTTAATTATTGATACTAAATTAATTTTATGATACATTTCAACTAAATGAAATTTTAACTAAATAAAATTTCAATTAAATAAATTTTATTTAAAAAATAGAAACTAAAATCATGAAATAAAAATTAAAAACAATATTAATGATCTTAAAATTTTTACTACTATATTACATATTGTCATGTAATAAATATTATGAAATTTTTATTCCAAGATTATTTTTAATAAAAATATTATGAATATAAATATACATTCTATAGTTCATTTAATTTGAAGTTTTAAATTAATAATTTTTAAATTTATAACTAATTAATTAATTAATTAGAGTTAATTATCTCATTGAAATGGTTATTTTAATTATTCTTAATTATAAAAATTTTATCTTAATAATTTTAATTTTTTCAAAAAATCACTGTATTTTTCATTTTTTAAAAAACTCCCCTGTATTTTTCATTTTTTTCAAAAAATCCCATGTATTTTTCATTTTTATCAAACACCCCCTATACAGTAACTGCACGTCATCTGCCACATCACTCGCCACGTCAGCACGTTCAACGCGGTCAACGCTGCCACGTCAGTAAAGTCAACCGCCACGTCAGCAAAGTCAACTATCCACGTCAGCACTCCCGCCACGTCAGCGTCCGGTCAGCCCTAAATAGTTTCAGGGGGTATTTAATAATTTTGTTAAAATTTAGAGGGGTCTTTGATATTTTTAAAAATACATGGGGTATTTGATAATTATCAAAAATTGAGGGGGTTAAAAGATATTTACTCTATTTATTAACTTCTTCAATTATCACACATTAAAGTGATCTATAAAATATAATATACTTACTTAAATAGTCATATAAAAATAATGATTATAAATTCTCCATAAAAATTTAACACTGTAAAAATAGGCTAATATTAATGGTTTAATGATATAAAGTTTGTCGCGTTAGGCTATGACTTGCTGCCAGCTGCATTTCTATGTTGGTCCAAATGACTTGATCCCGAAACACAAATTTGGATCTAATTTCGTAAAATTTCAAAAAGCTCTAGGACTGGTAGGTTAGGTTCTGGAATTGCTAAATCTTAAAGTTGAATTGCTATATCTTAAAGCACAGCCTTTGGTTGATTTTGTGGTGACCTGTCAACTTATATCCTGAACCACTCCATACGTAAATCACAGGTAGCATTGTTAGAGCTTTTTGGCTGGCACATACCCGACCGTCAATTAATCTTAAAGGTCATCTTTTCTAGAAGGGTATTGCATGAGTGGCGTGCGACATGAAACGTTCAGAGCCAATGGGGACAAAGCTTTGTTGGGTTTTACTTAATAATATGCCAAAGTTGACTTGGGATGATTTTGTATTTATTAAAATGATTGGGCACAGCTTTCTTATACCACAAACTGTCTGTAGTTGGTATTCATAGGAAGAAGAGTTGGTTTAAGCATTTAATAGGCATTCCACAATTATTTGTAGAAATTGAGGAAGTATGTAGTTTAAAGTAATTACATACTTCCTAACTTTCCTTTTATTGACCTGAGATTAGTAGGTTAACCATCAACACTAATTTGCATCTTTATATGTTTCAATTTATCATTGATGCTTTATGGATGTTTAAATTTTCAAGTCATAAACAAATAACCAATGTGGATTTAATTTAGTTTTGAAGTAGCAATTTCAAATATGAAGGTATTGTTGCAGAGATAAACAGGAAAAATCAAAATGATGGTGGCTAGGAAAAATTGGATAAATGCTAATGTGTTGTTGTTTTCATTCAAAAAGATTAAGGAATTCTAACTACGAACCCTAAAAATTAATTTGACAAATTAGTCTATTGATATAGGATAAATATAATAAAAAATGAATGCCAGCAAGTACATAACATGGATTTATCAATTTCATTAGAGTAAATTGGTCAAAAATGTTTACAAACATTAAGATATTTTTGAACATAATGACAAATGTTAGGGTCTTATTTAAATGCAGTGAAATGGTAGAATCTTTTTGAAATATTAGATCACACCTTAAGGATCAAAATTTCCCCTTCAAATAGATTTCAAATCGAAATTAGCCCTAATTCCGTGGGCTTTTTCCTCCAACTCTTCTCGAACTTCAACTCATATATTAAACGTAATAAGCACATGCAATCAGTTCTTGATTGGCTAGATATGCTTATATCATTCCTCCACTCCTTACAAGGATTTGCTCTTAAATTTTTAACTTTATGTAGAAAAAAACTTTTTATAGACCATAAGAATGAAGAAATATTTGGATACTTTATAAGCATCTTTTAGTTTATTTAAGTATGTTATTTTGACCTATAGTGATTCTCTGCCATTAAATAGCTTCTATAACTACTTAAAAAGTATGATCTTATACATAACTTCAATTAGATGAATACCATATCCACTTTTTGATGTGATGATCCAGCTTTGGAAGATACATAAGCCTCTTTTTAGTGTGTCAATATATAAGATGAATAGAAATGAATTTACAAATATTTTGATTGGAACAAAAGTATAAAGAAACAAATATAGGATAATGTATGCGTAAACACTAATTTGGAAGTATAAATATGAGTTTGATGTGAAGATAAGAATATAAGAAGATTGATTTAGAAATAAAAACTTAGATAACAAATAATGAGAATCCGCTTATTAATAAAATATAGCAAACCAATAAATAATATTGAAATCTTTCCAAAAAAGCTAAATTAGATTTGTGAGGAACCCATTAATTATAAAGAATTAAAAACTAAGTTTGTACCTATAAAGAAGGAATTCTTTGATAAGTTCTAAAGTTGAATGAAGAATAAGAGGTAAACCATCCATGACTCTCAAAAATCAAAAATCAAAAATCAAATCTCAATTATATGTTTATTGATTAGAACTATGCCTTTTATAAGATTAACGTAAGAAAGGTCATAGATATCCTCCTAATTATATATGTAACAAGGATTTGTATTTAAATAAAACATATACTACTAATGTTACTTAAATGGAAAATCTAATCACTCTTGTTCAACTAGAGACTAATTACTTATTCTATTTTTGACCAGGACTCTAGTATAATACTTTAACTAAGACTCTTAGAATCCTATTTTCTAATCATCTGGGAATTTAATCCTATAATAAGTCCTAATTCAAATAGAAAACTAGTAAATTACTAGTAGAACATATCAATCACATTTTAGACTTCATAATTAATTAAATTATAGCATAATTACAATAAAAAAAATACTCTTATAATGTTTAAAACTTAAAATATAAAATTAACCCTAATTTCAAAGGCTTTTTCCTACAACTTTTCTTAAACTTTAGCTTTTGAAAATGGTCTAATAACCATATGTAATGGATCTCCTAATTAGCTATTTATGCATACATATAATATAGGTCTAATCACTTATATAAGTAAGTTATAAGATTTGGTAGTTGGCTCTAAAGTTTGTTTATAGCGTGTTATAGTTGTAAATTACCAACTCCTATAATATTGTTTTTTATATTGTTAAAAAGAATTCTTTTTATTAGGCATGACATACTGCTACAACACTTAAACTAGTAAAAATATTAAGAGTGTATAATAAGACTGTAGAGTAGGGAATGAATGGTTTTACTTTTATAAGGTTCTCTTTGTGCAGAAAAGAAGTTAAGTAATCAAACTTTAGTATAATTCCAACTCTCCTTAAGTTCAAATTATTCATTTTTATCTTATGTGATCAAATAATAAAAGGGAGAATTTTATTAGCATTAACCTAAGATTTTTAGATCCTTTATAAAGTATAACATTTTGGATAAATTACATCATGTTAGGGATGTACAATTCATAGGCCTATTGACATGTTTTGATTTTTATGGCCTGGTAGACTTTATAAGCATTAAGACCTATTCAATATGTATCATTTCCTTCTAAATTCCATATCTAACTATAATGTAGGTGAAGTTTATCATCCTTGATGACCAACATGCTTGCTTAAGGTGTAACTAGAAATGTCATATTTGATTTTGCTTTGACCTAAATGTCACTCTCTAACTCAACAAGCTTGATTGTGTTATCATGCTAACTATCGCACTTTATAAAAAAATGGTAAGTAATATCACCAATTGTGCATCTAGCTATATCCTAGGCATTCAAGGTTAAGGTTTTTACCAGAGAGGTAATGGGTCTTTTAATCTCAATCATTAATGAGGATTCATCCTTATCATCTTGATCTCAATCATTTTCACCTTTCGTTTATAGTTTTTATGCTTGTCATAAATGAGAGTTTGCTAGCTTAAGCATCTTTGATCTCTCTAACTTATTTGGAAATGAGGTTGCTACTCCTATAAAGTATCAACTTTAGGCTTTTCTTTTCATAATGACTAGAGGTAAACTTATTTTTTACATCACTAAGTATTTTTCATGAAAAATAATGAAAGAAGTTTCAAGTAGTGGGCAAGCACTAGTTTGTCTGGTTCTTCCTTTAAAAAGTTTGGGTTTATAGGTTCTAAGATTAACGAACCTATAAAATTTCTTGTTTGTTGACATACAATCCATCTCCCTTATCACGATTACGATCCCCGTAACCCATCTCTTTAATTTGCTAACCCATGCTTAGCAAAGTATTAAGGTTAAGGGATTTTTAATCTAACTCTCCTCCTAAACAATAATTTTAGTGCTAGGTTTATATCAAACAAACAAAAGACAAATTAGTGTAAGGGCCTACATGAGAGATTCAACATCCCTGAGTATATGGAATCATATATTTTAAGGAATGAAAGATAATTTGTTGTCCTAACCCTAGGGAAGTTAGTTTGTATTGTATTATGAAGTTTGTTAAACCAATAGAAGTTCCAATTATGTGTTTTGATGATGACAAAATATTATTACTACTAATGTTTGAGTTTTGATGCATTTATAAAATAGGTAAATGCAAGATATGCAAGGATATGATTGTGGAGGCTAAGATAGAAGAGCTCAAATATTAGGGGATTAAAGATTGAAGATCAAGTAATGAAAGAAGATCAATTTTGGATAAGTTTGGGGAAGTGTCTTAGAATGTAAGTTTCCTAAACTTGATCTTTATCAATGCTTGAAAGGGGTCTCACATTTTCATAATATTTTTACATAAATATTTGTATATAGGATTTGAATTATAGTTTTAGTGATTAACTGAATTTGATAAGGGCATTGACATATTAGGAATTGAATTAGAATGACATATAGGCTACATATTTAGAATTGAATTGAACTATATTTCACGTTTTTCTAGAGCTATACAATAGATCAATATGAGATATACAGTGGCTATAAGGCATCGTATATCCCTTGTTTCCCAGAGAGTTATACAACGGGTGGCAAGGCGCCATATAGCTTTCCAGGTACACCGTATAACTCTCTGAACATGTAATGACTAGTTTATTTTATTTTGAATGATATTTTGATCCCAAATGGCTAGTTCTTGTTTTTAACATCTCTAACTCCTTCCTAACCTTATATATATCACTAAAAAATTGTATCTCCTCTTAATGCTTTGAAAAATGTTTTACAAGATCAAATCATACAAACACTCAAACTCTCTCTATTTCTGCATTGTGTTCATCTTTCTTCAATTTTCATTTTTTAAATCCATTTTTAGAGCAACAAAATTATTGTTTTCAGTTGCCTTAGATATACATGACTTTGATTAATCTTTCTTTTGATTTTTTAAGTGATCAATTCGTGTGTTTCAAGCTTTCAAATTTCTATTATGTAAAACTATCAAAGTTTTCACTGCCTTTAGTTTAATCTCATTTTTCATTAACTTAATTTGTTTTTGGGTATGCAAAATTGTCATTCTTAGTTTGTTTAAATTTCTAGGATTTTGATTGAGAAAATTATTGAATTTTAGAAAGTTTATTTCGTTTGTTTCAAGTTTATAAATTCACATACACCCAAGTTGTCTTTTTTTTTTCATTCATCTACTGTATTCTTCACTTTTCAGTGATTAAATATATTTTCGTTGCTTCAAAAACATCATACTCATTTTTTTTAAGGTCTCAAGAGTGTGCTAGAAATTTTTTTTGAACGTTTAACCTATTATGTTGTTTTTTTAAGACCAATTTTGTAGGATGCTCAAAACTATCCAAGTTTGACAGTTCTTACTTTGGTCTTGATTTATAACACCTATTTGATGCATTAAATTTCTTTTTCTTGTTGCGATTTTTTGTTAAAAATAGATTAATGCTCCAGTAGGATTTTTGTGCTTATTGCATGCCATTTAGTTTGTTAAAAATGTTTGTTTCTAAGCTGGAGTATTAAAGATTGCACATTTTTTTATAGATTGCATGCTATTATGTTTAATCTATTTTTTTTTGAATTAAAACTCATTTTTATTGCCTTAATTATATTTTTTATGATCTATAAATGTGTTAGGAGACTTTCTATATTGTTTAATTATCTCTAAAAATTGCAAAATCATTTTGTATTGTATGAGCTTTAGAGAAACACCATAGAAGATGTGTTTTGGTTACTAATATTGGGGGATTTTTTTGTGCTATTTGTTAAGTGTGATTAAGGCTCCTCTTTACCATTAAAAAGACAGTTGAAAGGTTGCTCTTGACTTATATAAAACAAGATTTGAGTTGCATTGATATTTGAATGTGAATTGCATTGTTTTATGATATATATGTGCATTAGAAATTGCATAAGGCATTGATATTGCATTGGTTGCATTTAAGCCCTTTGTTGAATTGACTTTGATTAGCTTCGTGATAAGTTATATAAGCTTAAGTTGACTCTTTGGTAGCCTAGGTTTGGAGTTTGTTTTGTGAGAACAATTGTTAGATTTTGGTTGTATTAGGTTAGGTTACTGTTTACCCTTAAAATAAGATTGAGATTATTGTGTGGAATTCTCTTGAACCTTGTGAATGAGATTATTGGGTTTCTCTTCACCCTTAAAGTAAGATTGTAAAGGTTTCTCTTGACCTTGTAAATAAGATTGTTATAAGGGTTAGTTTTCACCCAATTAAAATAAGATTAGTTTTTAATGAATTTTCAACAAATAGTTGGAGAGAGGATGAAGTCTATCTTTGGGGTAGACGAACCTCTATAAATCCATATATTCATCTCTTCCCTTATTTCTTTACCTTTATGATCTTGTGTTTGTTTTATTGATTGAATTTAATTAATATTGTCATAAGTGTATCATTCCATTTAAGTTGAATTTTGGTTAGAGATTGCATTTAGTTAAAATTGGCCTAAGGTATTTAAATTGTTTAATTTAGAAAGAAAATTTTAAACAACTAATTCACTCCCCATTTTGGGTGCCATAAAGATTACAAAGTTTTTAAATGTAATGTGAGGCTGCCTTTTAATCAGGTGTTATGCATTATTAAGTATACAAGCCTATTTTTAGGTAAACTCCACCTATACACTTCGTACCTTATCTCATGCTTCAAAATTACCTATCACATTATAAAGGTGACACTTGGTCTTGAAATTCTAAAGTTTATATATTAGTGCATGCAAATCATTCCCCTATTATTAGTCGGTTTCCTAATATTAATCATAATTTAAGACTATTGGTAAGTATACTTCGTTAAATATTAATACAATCGATTGAGTCTAAGGATTATTTCGTTGGGATCTTTCATATTTATTACGTCAATAGCTGTATGATTATTTAGAAACTCTAAATTGAATTGATAATTAAATTAACTAAGTAAATTAATAATTAAAGTAATAAACTATTTAATTGAATACAAGTGCTAAATGAGGGTTTTATGAATCTTAATATCTAGTTGTGGCTGCAGAGTTTAATAGATTAATTAAATTTAAGGAATTATTACATGGAACAGATCTATGGTATCTTTACAAAAATAAAATAAAGTCATGGTTAAGTCATAGCCTTATCTTTCCTAGTCTTGATTCATTATTTGATCGTTTAATAAATTAGACTAACAATTATAAAGAATATAAAGTTAAAATCTAAAATTCTTTTTCAAATTTGAGACCCTTATAACGAATCAAAGTTAGTTATTCTTCAATTGTGTTATTTAATTAACTTTTTCAACAACTAAAAATAATTTCTTAGTCCCTAATCAACTAGTAATCTATCCTAGATGGCCAATCTAATGCAGATAACGAATTACTTAATTAAATAAAGATCTTTCAATATAAAAGAAGATAAATAATGTAATATTTAATCTACATTCTAACCTAGCCTTAGTTCATAGGAATTTAGCCATATATATTTATCAATAAACACGAAGATATATTTAAAAAGCATATTATTATTGATAAAAAAAGAGTTAAAACACAAAAGAATAGAAAATTAAGAAATATAATTAAATATCCTCTCTAATCTATTAAAATTTACTCTTAGAATACTCAAAATTTGATATTTTATTGAAATGTTAAGAGAAAACTACTAGAGACTGCTCTAAATTTTGATAATTCTCACACTTTTTTTAATTGTAGATGGTTTTTAGGGCTTATGCCTTATTAAGAGTTTGAAAAGACTAAATTACCATTGAAATTCGTGTTTAAATGACACCATCTAGGAATATAATGGCCTTTAGACATGAGGAATTACGACGCCATTATAGAGTATCATTGGTATTTTGACTTCAATCGAGGTATAAATGGCGGTGCATAAGAATCACAATGATGCCATTTCATACCCATATTGATATTCTGTCCTTGATATGCAATATAATGGTGGTTCACCCTAGAAACAACAACACCATTCTTAGGCAACATTGACACTCGAACTTTCTTCAAGATTATAATGGTGCTTTATATTAACCTCAATGACATTGTTTAAAACAGTTATTGATCTTTTATCAAATGCATTTAAATTCTTTCTTTCTAATACCAAACTGTTCGATTAAGTATGAACTTGTAATTTAATCAAAAATACTCCTAAATAGGGAAAATTCATAAATAAATAGGGATAAAAATATATCAAAATATAGTCTAAAATCTTATATAAAGTATCTTTATCACCTATTTGGACGGTATAACATAAGAGTTAGGAGTGATTGTTTCCTTCAAAGCATACCTAAAGGTTTATATGACTAAAAGGACATATTTATTTTTCTCTTAAACTTGATAAGAATGTATAATTTTAGGATTATCTAACATGGTTTTGATGATAGATTCAACCAATAGGATAAGGACATCTAATTTTAAGACTTTTATCTAAGCTCTTGTTTAATCCCAAAATCGCATCCTCTTTTGAGACATCCTTATTAGTAAGACTAACTTGATTAAAGCAAGGTTATCGTGTTTCTCCTTTTAATTTATTTTCAAGTTTCTTTATATTGCATATTCATTTGACACCTCTCTTATCTATAGCCATGAAAATGAATTAGATGATTTTCACCACAAGGTTGCTAAGGGAAAAAGCCTGGTTAGCTCTTACTACAGGGTAAAGAAGCAAAAAGTCATTTGCAGTGATGAAGTCACTATTATCGAGCCAACCCTATATACTTCATTTTTTGTCATCCTTACATTAAAGCCATCCTCTTCTTAAGACATTCTTGTCAATCTTAGTGTGGAATAAGTGGTCGATCTTCCTACTAATCCTAGGCTAATAGAGCAGGATGAATAGTGTAAGAAAACTGTCGTATGATTAGAAGGTGGGTGGAAACTATCAGATGATTATGCATTCTCCACCATTATTGATCAATAAAACCTAGGAGAATGACTTACACTATCTTCAAACTTATTTTGAGAGGCATATTATTAATGCAAATTGTTTAATATGACTAGGAATATGTATACTTAATATATATTTATTATTTTTTATAATACTTAATGCATTTTAAGTTTTCTCCTTTATCTTCTACTGTTATGAAAAGGTGTTTGAGGAGTCACACAGGGATTTCTAGGAAAGGGATTAAATCAAAGTTGTCTTCTTCTTTTCCTATTACTATTTCAAAGTTTTTAAGAGGGAGAAATGGGGAAGAACGACCTTAGTAAGTGGTTGGTATAATTAGGGTTCGAGGTGAAGGCATGAAGGAAAACTTAGGCCTAAATAGAATGTAAAAGGATTAAAAGGTTAAATATGATGGTAGCAAGTTATAAGTTTGACATCGTTAGGCATTATCACAAGATTTAAAGTCTGATTGGAATAAATGAATTCCATAAAATTATGTGAAAATTCATTTGCAATTTCAAATTTTTATGTATGGAATGTAAGAAACTGTTCATTTTAATTATGTGATTTAAATTCTATAAAATTCAACATAACTACTCCAAATTCTATCAAAATAATTGGTATTTGCAAATGAATTCTACAAACTTAAAAAGCACATTTTTTTCTTCCAAAACTACCTTTACTAGGATTTTAGTGTATTTTTTAAAACATCTCTAGCATTACAAGAATATTATACAAGAACATTATAACATAATATTATATTATATATTATACATTATACATTATATATTATATAATAAGAATATGATATAATATTACAATATCAAAATATAAACAACAAATTATACTATTGTTTATAATATAATATTATAATGCATTATAATTTAATATGATATTATATTATATTATTATAATATTATGTTATACCAAGATATAAATGTCAAATTATATTATTGTTTAATATTATGTTCGTACATATTTAGTATAAGTAGTGTTTTCTTTTTGCAAGCTAATTTTTATAAAATATATTTTTTAATTTTTTTAAAATTATGTTGATATAAATATTTAAAAAATTAAGGATGTATTATTGTCATTATTTAATTTTACAAAGCTATGATGTTAAAGGGTATATTAGAAAATAAATGTAAACGAATTTTCAATTCTATATGTGTTCCAAATAAGATTATGAAAATTTTAATTGAATTATATATTTTAAATAATCACTATCCAAATAAGAGTTGCGTTATCAATTCATTCTTTCTAAACATGGGATTAGCCTCTTAAGAATTGGAATTATGATATCATTATTAATGCCACCGTCATAAGCTTCAGTTAAAGTTAGTCATAAATAATTTACCATACATGTAATTTGATGGTCTCTATACTTCTAATGTGTTTATGGAACTTGAATCCATAAGGTCGAAGAGGAAGATGAATTAGTTGATAAGGATGAGTTTAAGATGAATGCTCCTCTTAACTAAAAGTTATAAGGAATGTAGTTTTTAAACTCCCCATTTTACCTTACTCTACATAGTGACCTTTGTATGGCTTCTTCCCCTAGTTTGCTAGAGTGTAAATTAATAATCTTATTGGACCTTTTATGCTAACTTATTTGGATATTTTACCCTTATGGCCCTTTTGTGAATTATACATATTTACGTTTGCCCAAATTATCTTTTTATTAATGATGGATGATTACGTTTCTTGATTAACTCAAATGAATAAAAAAATAAGTACTTTATTTCATTTTGGTAGAGTATTTTAAAGTCTATCATCCATTAAATGTACACTAACTTTTCCTCAGTCCTTTGTTTGACCTTATAAGCTTGTTATAGTAGACTTATATTCATTTCTTCCAAGTTTTAGAACATGGAATTATGATCTTTGTTTTATAAGTTTTTATTTTTGAAATTAAGAGAGATGAAGGCAACTTACCTGGAATTAGGGCTTGTATTATATATGGTTTTGGTTTTAAAACTACAGAGCTGAAGGCAAGTTCATCTATAATTGGTAACTAAAACCATAGAGCTAAAGGCAAGTTCATCTACAATTGTTTTTTCTTTTTAAAAAATTAAGGAGTTGAAGGCAATGTTTTAAAAATCCGTACCTATATCCTAAAATGGTATTATACTGGTACTGGCTAATATTGATACCATTACCAACCAATTTTTAAAAATTATAAAATGGTCCTTAAATTTTATAAAATTTACAAAATAGTCCCTATATATATTATATGTTCACTGTAAACATAATTTTAACTATTCAAATATTCAATTAATACAATAAATATAATACAATTTTTATACCTATTAATATCAATTTTCACATATTTTTCACATAAATTATAGCCCGAATTAATATAAATAAAATAACAATAATCAAATTATCTTAAGTTAATATCAATACATCATGAAATAATAATGATATACAATAAACAACTCTTTTCTTTATTCATATTTATACTAATTTTCATCTAGTTTTCAAATAAATATGAACCCGAATTAATATAATAAAATAATAAAAACACAGATACACATTACTGAATATTAATAAATCAGAGTATAATCAAATAATAAACTCCATAATCAACTGTATTCAAATATTATATAATAAATAATACATGAAATAAAAAATGTTACAATTAATATCAGTATCTAGCACAAGAACTTCATAAAGTATAATTGAATTTTGAAAAAAAAAGTAACAATTAGCATATATAAAATTTAACATATACATCAAACACCATAAAAAAAGAAGAGAATAACCTGAAAATACATTAATCTTCATTGTCTAGGGCGCTGACTGTTAAAATTAAGTTGGATCCACCTATCATCTACTACAAAATCCTCATCAAGAAAAGGAATATGATCACCACCCTCATCCAATCTCATCCCAGCAAATGACATATCAACATCCTTTCAAAGAACATCGGTATCTCCTAACAAGTCACTCTCATCTAAATGACTTGAGTCCTCAGATACCCAATTAACCAAAGTATCAATATGATATAAAGAAATAAGATCATCATCACTAATTGTTCTACTCAAAATCTAGGTAAAGAAATAAAATCAAATTACTAACAAGATTTTAGAAATAATATTGAACATAATAATAATAATAATAATAATAATAACAAAAATGGCATACCTCTCTCGAAACTTCAAGTTATATCTAACATAGATCAAATTATTTGACCTCTTATGCTCAAAACTATTCCTTTTTTTAGAGTGGATGAACTCGAATGTGATCTAATTCCTTTCATAACCAGTCGCACTCACACACTAACTCAATATACAAATTGTAAACCTCTTCAATTTTGGAACATCAGAGCCAAACTGCTCCTATTAAGGAACTGTAAGATAAAGAAAGGATCTTATAAATAAAATAAAGTAATGACTAATTGTAAACAATGAAGGTAAAGAAATATATACCTGGATTGAGTTTATCTCTTTGTCGTATTGCTACAGGCAACCTAAAATCGCCAGTAGTGTCCTTATATACCATTATCTATGAGTTGAGGAGGTCTTTTACCATCTCATGGCCAATAATAGTGGTTATTGTCCTTAGCATCCCCTTATTAACTTTACCTTTCTTCTCGTAATCGTACCAAAAGTAGACACTTGGATTGAGAAATACTCCAATGGTAAATAAAATAGTGTATAACTTGTTTTCCCATCTTTTATAAATGATAAATAGGAAAGGGGTGTATAGTGCAAGTTTGTTCTTTAAATTGGCTTATATAGTTTCCTTCATCCTCTCTATGGCATCATAAAAATATCTCATTATCGGCTTATTATCGTTATTTGCCAAATAAAGAACTATAATCAAAGGTTCATAAGCTCTAACCACAAATTGACATCTGGATAAAAATGCTCTGTCCTCAATAATAATAAAAGCAACTTCCAATCCAACATTAGACCTAGCATGCTAAGAAGCTAATCACTTATCACTAATAAAAATCTGTCACAACTCCTTCTTCAAAACATAAAACTTTGTAGGGTTAGAAGGTTGGTGGTAAATCTAGTAACTACAGATCAACATAGGTTTTTTTCGTCAGTAAACTCCCTCCTCATCAGGTTCAATACCCATGTACAATTATAAATAAATCTAGTGGCCTTCTTTGCCTTCATCACAGTCTCTACTATCACATGAAAATGTCTACTATCTCCGAAATCTTCCAACATTAAATCGATACAGTGAACAACACATGGAATCCAAAAAAAAAAAAGAATTATATGTATTTTATAGCCTCCTCTCAACTGATTTGTAAGTTTTATCATTATCAGTGATGAACTAAATAATGTTTTCAGACCTAATTTTATTAATAACTTCACATAAAAAAAAAAAGAAACAGAGAATCAACATGAATGTTGTATTAAATGATTTCAAAAACATAGTCCCTCTGGCAAAATAAAATAAGAAATTAATGTAAGTCTCCTGATTTTGACTAGTCCAACCATCACACATAATAGAACACTCATAAAGAGCCTAAGTCATCCTTTTGTCTTCCAAATACTGTCTCATTTTACCAACACACTTGGAAAAAAGTTTACCTCTATAGTTATGCATCGAAGGAGCCTTATATCCTGAATAATAATGTTATTGAACCACATTGAATGATAGACTTGTATCATGCCACCGTCGAACTATAGACATATCTGCTTGATCACTTGCTTACCTTTTTTTTATGACGATACAAATAGACGGTTGATCTCTTAGAGTTGTTCTTGGAGTAAAAAAAACCAGTAAATGATCTCCTTCTTTTTTTGTCTAACCTCACCACTACCTAAACCACTCCGTTTTTACTGAGTAGAAGGGACAAAAGGTCCTTCAACATCAAATCTATCAACATCATCTTTACCAATATTAACTCTACCACCTTTGAATAATGAACTTATACTGCCAATACTATCTTTCTCTATTTGATACTCATTTATCAAAGTTTTTAGTTACCATTTCACGTCATAAGGAACCTTCTTATAAGATTCTACGTCGCCCTTTATTTTGGTCAAATGTCTATTAAATCTTGTGATTCTCCACCTTTTAAAGTCTTGCCACAGTAATTGCCTATAATTTGACTCTTCGAACTAGAACTAGGAACCAATGTACTGTAGGCCCATATTGGATTGTCGAATCTCCAAAAGGGGATTGAAGTATCACCAACAATATTTGATGTAGAACTAACCTCCATTGACCTATCAAAATCAATGCAATTGATTAAGGTATTGAGTAAAAAAAATTAATTATACCTAAAATTAAAATATTTTAAAATCACAATTTCTATATTCTTAAAATTGGAAAAATTGAAATTCTACCAATTCAAATAAAATTGATGATTTAGTTAACTTATTCATACATTTAATTATACGAATATATATTTAATTTTATAAAACTTAATATAATTTTACCTAAAATTGAAAATTTTCAATTCTAAAACCCTAATTCTACCTATTTTAGAAATTAATTCAATTTATATCTATTCATACAAAATTCAACTTCTACAATACTTAAATTTGATAAATTAAAAATTAATTAATAAATAATTGAATGAAAAATTAATAAAATTAATAAAATCTCAAATTTTAGGGTTAAGAAATTTACCATTTTCTACTCAAATTCTCGAAATTAGTTAATAAAAATGGATGTAATCGTTAAGATAGTGTTATGGCTCCTACCACCTACTTGAATTTGGCCCAAAAGTTTAAAAATCACTGAAAAATGATTTTGATACTAAATCTATAGAATTTGATGTTTTGTGACTTTTTGGTATTTTGGGAGATATTTTTAAGTTATTAGAGTTCGATGGAAGTAGTAGGTGAAAGGTTAAACTCAAATTTATGAGTTTTTGGAGAAAATTTTGGATTTATGGAAAAATTTTGGAGAGAGCTGAGAGAGAAGGAGGAGAGAAGAAGAAGAAGAATACAAAAAAGAGGCACCTATGACTCTAGGAAGTTTAAGCAAATCATCGGTAAATATATATATATATATATATATGTGTCACAACCATGGATCATGGACTCCCTTAAGTCATGATCATTAGACTCCCTTAATCATACTTATGACTTTCTAAATCACGAGCATGATCTTTGATATGGATTTTATGAATTTACGTATTGACTCTGATTTTAAGCTAATATTCCAGATCAAGTCCAAAATTGACCGGTACGGGCTGATTTTATTGGTACGATTTTTATCTGACCCGTATTAGTTATAGGTCGATTTGGTACAAATCGGCAACAACTACCTATTTGTACTGGTATTAAAAACACCGCTTAAAGGTGACTTCACCTAAACTTAAGGCCATTGTTTTGTAGAGTTTTCATTTTTAAACAATGGAGTTGAAAGTTTTTAAACTAAAGGAGGTTTTAATCTATATTTTAATTATGAAAAAACAAATTTATTATTAATGGTTTACTTTGTTGGTGTATTTTTAAAGATAGGAATTTAGATGATGTGCATAAACACTATTAGAGCATAAAAAAAGATATATTTCAAGAAATATTTGAATGGAAAATTGAAGTTCAAGAGGAGTGTCATGAAGAGCAAAATAAAGGAGGTAATCCAGACCAAGATAGTCCAGATTAAAGAGGTTTATACTTTTAATTTTTTATGTAAATATTTTCTTAATCTCCTTAATGGTCTTAAGGACTCTTCATGTATCAAATATTATATGATCATTTTCATTTAAGATTTATTTCGTAGAATATTTTCATATGCATTATCTATTAAGTTTTTGCATAGAATTTTTCATAATCAAGATGAAGTTTTGAAAAAGGTCTTAAGGAAAACCCTCTTAATGTGTAAAAATATTTTGAAAATTGTGTGGATGAGTTAAAGTTTATGAGAAAATGGTTTTGATATGATTGAAAAACTTTGGAAATAGTTTAAAAAGGTTTTGAATTTCATAAGTTTTTTAAATATACATAAATGCTACTAAATCAATAACTTTTGAGTATATGAATTTAATTGAAAAATCTTAATCATTAAAAATGGTTTAGGGAACTTTGTAAACTTGGTGGATTCAAGTTTCTAGGAGAATAATGGTTTTGGGAAGTTTGAAAACTTTGAAAATTTTAAAAGTATAAAAAGTGTTTTAATCTTCATATATCAAGACATATTTTTTTTCTAAATTCAATTAAAAAGTTTTGGTGTCTAAAATCACCTTACGTATGTTTGGGAACATTTGATAATTTTTAAAGTATTTTGGAATATTATAAGTTGTTTGGAATTGATTTAGATTGAAAATTTTAAAATTGTACATAAAGTTTCATTGATCAAGACATTGTGAGTTTTTTACTTTAATTTATGAGTCTTGATTATGAAATTCTTTATGGTAAATATTTGAAACTTGTTTGAATTTGTTTTTGGTATAAAGGAATTAATTTGGGATGTTTATTTTTAGCTTGAACCATCTGCAAAATATGCAAAAACCAAAATTCATATTGATTAATTAACTAGTATTAGATTAATGGTTGATCAGTGCAGATTTTAAGTAGACTGGTTGACCAATTTATTACACTAGTCAATAGCTGCAATTCAATGGTTGACCAATCAAACTTGCAGATGGGTAACAATCAGCTCCAACTTTATTTAAATAGCATTTTAAGTGAGTCTAATGACTAGAAACTGTGTGTAACGTATTTTTGAGATTGATAAGGCTATATATAGATACTCTAATCATTGTTAAACTTTTTAGATGATTTCTATCAGTTTTAGTTGAGTTATGAAATTTAGAAATAGTTAAAGAGTTTGTTTATGAGCGTCTTGAATTGGATTAATCAAGCTTGATATTGGTTTTATGCATGCTTGAGTTGTAACCTGATTATTGATTTTAGGATTTTCAGTTAAGGTTTACTCCTTACCCTTTTGAAAGAAAGATTTTATGGATTCCTTTTCACTCTTGAAATTAAGATTTTATGGGTTTCACTTTACCCCTGAAAGTAAGATTTTTGGGTTTTTATTCACACTTGAAAAAAAGATTATTAGGTTCCTCTTCATCTTTAGAAAAGATTTATCAAAAGTTACTTTTTACCTTTATAAAAGAAGATTGTGATTTTATAAGGTTTCTCTTTACCTTAAAAAAAGATTATTTTTAGTAAAATATCTAAGTGTAATTGTGGAGGGTAGCCTTAGGTAAAGAGTTAGTTACCAAAATCACTATAAAAATTAGTTTGTGCTATTTCTTCCCTTCACTAATATATTTTCTTACTATTGTAATTATTCTTGAATTGCTTGAATTTGAATCATATTATTTTTATATTGGTATCATCATCATTCTAACTTAAGTTATAATTAGGGATTATGCCCATCATAAAAATTGATTTAGGTGCAAAATAATGAAAATTTGAAAACACATATAAGGTACCATTTTAACTGGACTTTAAGTACTTTTGCCTATATGGTTTCCATTTTAAAACTAGGGGGTTGAAGGTGAATTCATCTATACTTGTGGACTTTTTGTTTTGAAACCAAGGGGTTAATGAGGAATTTATTTGGACTTGACGCCCATAGCTTATAAAGTTTTCATTTTGAACTAATGAGACAAAAGAGGCTTTATTTGGATATAAGGCCTTTAGCTTACAAGGTTTTCATTTTGAAACTAATGAGTTAAAAGAGACTTCACTTAGACATGAGGTCTTCGGCTTGTAGTTTGGCCTGGAACCAAGGAGTTGAAAGGGACTTCACTTGGATTTGAGGCCTTTGGCTTACGAGTTTTTAACATCTATTTTGACATTAGAAGATATCAAGATTTATCATAATTATTAGTTAAAATGTGAGTAAACATTTCTTTAAATGTTCTCCATTCTATAATAAGGGGACTTCTGAACTATCGAATCTTTCAAATTTATAACTTCTTAGTTTAACCACTTGATTGATCTTATAATGATCTTGACTAGTTTCAAGTTAAATTCACTTCAACCTAAAAACTAAGTTTTTTTAAGATTAAGATCTCCTACTACTAAGTTTTGGTATCTAGTTTTTTTAATGTTAATGAGCATGACATATTGCTAGTATATCTATTCTTTTTATACCAGCATTCTCTATATATTCTTCAACTAAGTCTAGTTCCACCATCATTAGCTCATTGTTTGTATGTTGATCCTATGTTTTCACTCTTAGTATAAGAAAACTTAGTTTTGTATGAACAAAATCCTCTACTCCAAAGAATAAAGGGTGTTTTCATTATGACTGATCTTAGCAATTGTATGATATGCCTATACGGTGTCATAAAATTTTTAGATAGTATGGTTTCATCTCCTCAAAGTTTGTCTTTAAACCATGTAATCAAGCCGTAGTGGTTACCTCAGTGAGTTTATGTGTTTGAGGTATGTGATTAATACAAAGTGATATATGATATTTGTAGTACATAAATTTTCAAATTTCCTACAAATAAATTATGTTCCATTATGAATTATAAGAGGAATAAAAAATGAGCAATTTAACATAAAAATAGGAATAAATTCAAATGAAATAACATATTAAAACATTAAAAAAATTCATTCCTATGAAATCCCTTACCTTTAGGTTATACTATCAGAGCTTATGAGTTAGTGGCTTAGGTTATTCATTTCTTAGCACTTTAAGCTTCTCCACTATTAAATCTAGAGAGCTTGTTTTAGGTTATATATGGGGATAAGGGCATTTCTAGAGCTTGTTAGATTTGTCTGAATTAGAGGGGCTGAAGGTTTGAAAGCTTTTTCGAACATATAGGCTAACATCATAGCTAGAGCACCTTTTATCTAGATTCAAGGATCAATAGTCATTCCTAATTCTCGATAATACCTTCATCCTATTTCTTTATCATCGTTCATAATTTTATTTTATATGTTTGAATCTATCTTGTAAGTTGTTTAGTTTATTTTCTTTAGCTTCCTTGATTCCAAGGGTTTTATTTTCCTTTTCTTGGCAATATTAGAGGTAGTAGTTCACCCTAGCTCTCTGAAGATTCGACCCTGACTCACCTTAGCTACTTAGTTAGGTCTAGTTAGGTATTTTATTATTTGGTAGTTTACGATGAGTTTATCAAATTTTTGACGTCATTTTCGAGAAGTTGACATGTGTTAATTGCTATTTCATGTGTTGTCTTTCTTTTTTTGTTATTCTTTTGTCATCTTTGATCTCTACTTGTTTCTTTTTCATAGCTTATTCGAGTGATGGCTTATTTTCAGCGTTCTTTTTATTTGATCCTTCATGCTTTAAATCTTATGTTGATACTGAGTTTGAGTTAGATGTTATCTTAAGGTTGATACAACAAGTAACAAATCTCACATCTTTAGTGGAGAAAGTAGTGATAGATCCGATTGACACTAAGGTATGTGATTTTTATTCGTGTTCATGCTATTTTATTAATATGTATCCTTTATTGCAAACTCAGCAGCAGTTCTATATGGTTGGAAGTTTTCAAGAAGACCAACAAAGATGGTATGATCCTTACACTTAGGATCCAGATTGAGAGGACCATCCTTAGTATCCAGATGGGAACAACTAGTATAGATTTAGTTCTCCACGGCCATGCTATCAAAGTTAACTACATTCCACGCCCATGGCTCCACCTCTTACATCGCCACCATATTCTGATAGGATGCCATTGGAGGAGATAGTGAAGAGCCTAGCTATGAGCACTCTTCAATTCCAACAGGAAGCGATGAGTGGCTTGAAGAACTTGGAAGACCAAGTAAGCCAATAGGCTGAAGTGATTTGCGAGCCTAGAAATCCAAGTCTCGACAAGCATTGCCATCCCATCAAAGGAAGATTATGGCGAGATGATGTGTGCCTTTCACCAAATGGTGGAGAACAGTAAGAGAAAGATGAGTCTGTTGAGGGAATGGACATGTGCTTAAGCGAGATGGAGGATGCCACACCTCCTGAGGTAAGTAGTACGACTGCAATTTTAGTCCTTTTCCTAATAGGTTGAATCAAGAAGAGGAAGAAGAAGATCAAGAGGCATTTATTGAGGACAAGAAGATGGGCATAGAAGAGATGGAGGATGACACGCCTCCCTAGGTATGTGATACTACTTTTTGTATTATTGACTATATTTCTATTCCTTTTCCTCACATGTTGCATTAAGAAGAGAGAGGTGAAGTAGAAGAAGATAAGAAGAGCAATCACGAGAGGCAGGAAGATCAGGAGAGAGATATGTTGGAGCAAAGTGGTTGCTTAGAGGAGTTATGTGTAAGCAAGCCGGAGTTTGAAGATGTTGTGAAGGATGTAAAGCCTCCACACTTATTAATTGCACCATTACGAGGATCATCATGGGAGAAAGGCGATGTCCAAAAAGGAGAGTGGACGATGGAGTATGGCGATAAAGCAATTCTGTTCCACTTCCCTAAAGTCTTGAGGCATCATGCTAAGTAGGAGCCTAATTCATGAGAAGTCACTCTAGGCTCCATATGAGTTTAAGCATGCTATCTGTCGGGCTCAAGCACCTGTTTGATAATGGATAATGTTGTTATGCCAAGGGTCAAGCTTATGACCTAAAATAAGTGTTTGATGGGACGCACCACATCCGTATCCCTTTGCTTCTTTTGTGTGTTTTTCTCTTGTAAATATCTTTTGGTCATTTGATTTGCTTGTTTTACATGTTTTCTTTACTTTATTTTATTTATAGGCATTCAAGGGGGAAGCTAAGAAATTTCATTTCCAGGCTGCGATCTATCATTTCAGAACTACATTTGACCTCTTTGATCCAAGGGAATCCTTTTGTTCTCATCCTTTTGTGTTTTTATTGATTTAGGACATTGAGGAAAATGTCCATTATAAGCGTGGGGGTGGGGCCAATCTAAAATTTTTGCATTTTTACACTTGAACTATGATAAATGTTGAATGTTGAACTATGAAATTATGTCATAGTAGTTTGACTGAGAATTAAGTTGTATGCTTGAATTTGGATTAGGTAGCTTGAGAGGAAGGTGAATCATGTGAATTGATTGAAGTAGTTAGTTGGATAAACCAAGTAAATAACTGATACTTAAGAGATTAGGTGATGCATGAAATTTTAATAGATTTTCATATAAGCACATGTGAGATTTTGAGCCTATATGACTGCATTTCATAGTCATTCTGTTTCTTTATTGTGTGTGATGCTCTCTTAGGAAGATTACCTTTAGAACTTGTATTGAACAAGTTGGAAACTCCTAGGAAGGCCTTTTTTGTTTTAAAACCTTTAGCTTAAATGTCCCACCAACTCAATTTCCCCTTAAAAACCCCATTGACCCTTTAATCCTGTTTGTTTCTGAATTAATCACCTTACATTAAAACTCGGAAACTCATTAACCTTACCCTATCCCAAGTTGAATGAAGTACTAAGTAAGCAGTTGATGACTATGATTTTGGGACTTTTATTTTATATTGTATTCTAAGATATTTTGATAGTTACTTCTACTCATATGTTTGTTAAAATATGTTGCTATTATTTTCTCTTGTTTTTATTTTCTTCCCTTATTTTTAGTGTTATTTAAGAAAAAAAAAGAAAAAAAATGGAAAAAAAGAAAAAGAAAAGAATACAATATAGTAGCATTAGTTAGTAATGAGTAGTTGTAGTTCCTTGTGTTCATTTGCTTATCTCATAATTGATATTTGAGTGTCCCTTTTACTTGGTATGTTGTGAATACTTGCGAGTAATCCCTTGATCCTTGTTGCCATATCTTAATCTAAACCCCATTACAACCCTAAATCAAAGACCTTTTGATTTATAATGATATGTAATCTATGTGGCAAAGAATTGGTGAATCTGTAAGCTTATGGTAGTGTAGTCTCTTAGAGGGACTTTTGAGTGAAACATCATCTTTAAACACTTGAGTGAAATGAGTGAATCTCATGAGGAAAGCTCATCTTAATTTTATGTTTTCCTTTGATCAATAATGTCTACCTTTGACTTTGTTTATGTTCATTGACGAAAAGATTATAATATATGTAATAGCTCGATGCTTGAGTTTGCCGAAGTTTGAAGGTTTGTATGCACTTGATTTTCTTTGAAAATGAATTAACAGAATATCTTAGTTATGTTTAAATTACTTGAGGATAAGCAATAATTCAAGTGTGGGGGTATTTGATAGGGATGCATTTTATAATATTTATATATGAGTTTCAATGTCATTTCATCTATATTTTGTTGTTTAAATGCTTAATTTGTGTTCCTTTTTGTGTTTACATGCAGATATGATCTTATGGTACAAATACAATTTGAAAGGGCCAAGTTTGGAGTAAATATTGGAGCTGTCACCGTCGAACGAAGATCGGCCGATTGAATAGAGATCGGTCGACCGAAAGCAAAACATCAGTCAACCGAACATAAGTACCTATCGACCGAATGAGGCCATTTGTGATATCGATCAACCTAACCAGAAGATTGATCAACTGAAGATCTTGACAACAAGAAAAAAAAAAAAAAGAATCAAGAACGACGTCGTTTTGAGCCAAACCCTTCATAGAAAAGGAGGGCGCGTCAAAACTTCCAAGGTTCTTCCTCTCCCAAGCTCATTCTTTCATTCCAGCCATCTTCTCCATTAGTTTTATGGTTTTATTTTGTTTCTTCTCCATGTTCTAGCTTAATTTTAATTATTTTCTTGTGTTTTCTTGTTACTACTCTATTCTAGACCTTAGATATTTGCTTATTTTGATGTTTTTCTTCATTTATTTTCTGTTATTTCTTATTTTAGTTTTGCTTGATTTATTTTTGTATGGAATACTTGCTTTTAATTAATATAATAGTTTTTAATTTTATTTCTAGCCTTGTTTTTATTTGTTTCGTTATTATTTTTGTGTTTATGATTTATTTTCAGTATTTTCAGCTTCTGTTCTATGTTAATTTCGTAATGTTTAACTAGTGTCTTTTAGGTTTGAAGGTGTATAAAGGGTTTAGGTTGATTAATTGTGAGAATGTGAATTGATTGAGCTTAGTATGGTGTTTTTAGGTTCAGTTTGGATTGGGATTTTGGTTAATTATTATGGATTAGGAGTTATCCTTAGGATTGATCATCCTTTTAGGTAATTCCTTAATCTAAAGCTAGGAATAAGCAAGTGATACATAATTGTCCTTAAAAATTTCCTAAAGTAGCAATAGGTTAGTTGGATTTGTTATGATACTTAGCCAGCTAATCTAGAATCCCTTACCTTCAGGTTACACCATCTAAACTTTCGAGTTAGTGGCCTAAGTTAGTCATTCTTAGCACCTAAAGCTTCTCTACTATTAAATCTAGAGAGCTTGTTCTAAGTTATAGATGGGGATATGGGCATTTCTAGAGCTTGTTAGATTTGTCTGAATTAAAAGGGATTGAGGGTTTGAGAGCTTCTTCGAACCTATAGGCTAACACCATAGTTAGAGCATCGTTTATCTAAATTTAAGGATCAATAGTCATTCCTGATTCCCAATGCTATCTTCAGCCCATTTTTTTGTCATCGTTCGTAGTTTTATTTTATGTGTTTGCATCTATCTTGTAAGTTTTTTAGTTTAATTTCTTTAGCTTCCTTGATTCCAGGGGTTTTATTTTTCTTTTCTTAGCAATATTAAAGGCAGCAGTTCACCTTAGCTCCTTGAGGATTCGAGCCTGAATCACCCTAACTACTTAGTTAGGTCTAATTAGGTAGTTTATTATTTGGTAACTTACGACGAGTTTATCAGAAAGCTCATAACTAATATCTTAAAGCTCACTTATTATGTTGGATATTTGCCTCGAATGCTTTTGCACTATATGATTTGAGTGCTTCTTATAAGTATCAAACTTAATAGTGAATGACCTCACTTTGTTAACTAAAGCACCTTTAAAATTTTGGACCAATGTAGTTCACTTATTATTTATAGTTTCCTATTTACAAAAATCACGCATGATATCATTTTTCATAGTACTCAGCAACATGATGCGAGCTAATAAGTTCTTCTTTTTCTATAGTTCATATGCATCATGGTCCCTTTTATGTTGGATTGTATTACTCTTTTCAAGAATGCCTATAGTTATGTTTGAAAGTTCCAAAGGCTCTTACTCTTTTAGCACACACTAGATTTCATAATTGTTGCCCTTTAGTTTCTCATCCTTATTAAGTTCAGTAATAATATTCTTAGAACTAGTAGTCATTGTTGAAACACTAAGTTTCTACAATAAGAAAGAAATATATTTATATTAATTTCATATAAATCATTTATAAATTGAATAATTGGATTCCAACTGCTTACAAAATCGAAAGTTCATTAATGTGTTTAATCATTATTCATATAACAATCAAATCCTAATTACCATATTCAAGACAAAATCTTATATACAACACATATAACATAAGCAACAACTATCAAGTATATGTATTCATAAATGAACATGTTACATGATGTTCACTACAACATACTAAATACTTATAGGTAACAAATCCTATATGGAATAGAGTTAATATGTTCGTGTAACAAAGTTTGTAAATCTCAATATGAAAAACTCCCACTATATCCATTGGGAGGCATGTAGGATACAAAGTCTTCATTAATTTCCTTCTTCGAATCTCTTTCATAAATGCCATCACTAACGAACTATAAGTTTTTGTGTTAGACGTTTCCTTATTCTAGAAAATTCTTAACAGTTCACTTGCAAATTGAGGTAATGTTAAAAGTAAGGTCATGTACTTCATTTCTTCTTTTGCATAAGCCCAAAAACCTCCAAAGTACAATCATTGCATCAAGTTATTAGCAGTAATAACTTGTTGTATTAGATATTCTTCATGTAATAAAAGCATATTGCATAATTGTATAGACATATTATTAATATTTCTCATTTTTGCCCTAATTCAGAGAAGTTTAGGTGTCCTCTTTATTATAAGTTCTTTTTTAAAAACAAATTCTTAGGAATTAGAGGATTATACATAAAATCCCAAAAAGCATAAAATAAACATATTATTTTATCTAATACAAAGTAAACTTATTCTCATATAATGAAGCCAATTAATCCTTTTGATGCCTTTCTAATTGAACTAATAAAAGTATGTTATGAATTTTGAATCAATTAGAAACTTATTTCTAATCATATTAATATCAAACTAATCAATTTAATAATTTTGGTTTAATTAGAAACTAATTTCTAATTATTAATGATTTAATCACTTTTCATAATAATTTTTTTGTTTAACTAAAAACTTATTTCTAATCAACAAAAAACTAGTTTAATAGAATTAGAAAACTAATTTCTAATTTTATTTTAATTTAGAAACTTACTTTTAAAAGTTATTTAACAAAACAAATTTAAATATCTTAATTAAAAAACTTATGTGTAATTAAATTCAAAAGGTAACATAAATAACAATTGGATAACTAACCTAAATTTATAATAATGTTAAGCCCTTTTACCTAGATCCAAACTTAAAGAAATCAAATGAGGATAGTTAAAGGCCCAAAAATTATAGCTCAAAAAAGGTATTTGTCAAATTTAACCGAAAAAACTCTTTCTTTTCATTTATTACATATATATATTTAAAAAATAACACTAGAGGCTCTATGCATGCGTTATATGTACTAAAAACTTTCTATTAGGCCCGTGCCATTTTGACAGATGAGGTGTGTATAGTCTTCTTCCTCTAAATATTGATTTTGTTTTTTTTCTTGTTTATGTTTCTCTCCCTTTCTGCTACTCCACTGAGACTTGTCACCCCCTTCCTATCATGGACATTTTAGTGACAATGGGCTCGACAACAAGGTTTTAAAGGTTTTTTTCAATCAACATTTTCAGATCAAATTTTTGTGTTTTTTTCTTCTAGATTCAAGCTCACAAAGGAGATTAGCACTAATGGAGTTTCTCGAGATCTGTGTGTGCTTTTCTGTCACCCTATATCACTAACAAAAATAAGAAATTCTATAAAAAAAAGAATCATATTTGTTTGAATCCAAAATAAAAAAAGAACATAGACTATAAGAAGAAGAATATGGAATTACAAGATTTCAGCATGTTTACATTTTCAACATAAGATTATAGACAATCAATATCATACTTTAGATAAGTAGAGATTTATCATACTTTAGATAGGCAAAACTCCAAAATTTTTATGTTATTCTTACTATCTTTCTTATATTTGCTTAGCTTCTGCAAGGTATTCAATTAAACTACTTATAAGAAGTACTTGAGAGAAGGCCGAACTAATATTCTAACCAAAGAAGACATTCCAAAGTTGAGGAATTTTCTAATGCCACACGGTCCATTAGTGAGAAAAGATCAAGCCTGTAACAGTTGATATCATAGCCAATGGTTCTAAATAAGTAAATTATTCACTCAAACTTTTCTTGTTATCTTGCTTGAAAGCTGGTCAGTGCATGAAGTGAGACTACCCATATTAAGGGAACTTCTAAACAATCTAACTATAGAAGATCAAGGCCGATGGAAGTCCTAGTAGACATTATGAAAGGGTAGCAAGAGTGGAGCTAGTCATAGCAAAAGGGCAAGAGAAGCTCGAAAAGCACAACAACCACATCGAGGAGCTTGAGAGTGGAAGGAATGAGCTCTGCGATGAGATGTAAGGTTTTTTGAACGAAGTCTCCTAAAGTTTATTGACTAAGTGGAGGCCTGGAAGGAAGTTTTCTAGTATGAAATTGCTATTTTGAAGGATAAGCTCAAAGGAGTCTCCAATGAGCTGAAGGAGACCAAATATGAGTTAGTCATTTATAAGAAGGCAGTTGCTCAAGGAGGGAGTGTTACCATCTTAACAGTAGTCACCACTCCTTTGAGGGTTGAAGTTCTAAAACCCAAGATGTTCAAGAGGTCGAGGAACGTGAAAGAGGTAACTAATTTCTTATAAAACTTGAAGTAATACTTCAAGACACTTGGTGTCGAGGAGGACGCTAATAAAATCAATAATACTACACTCTACCTTGATGATCCCACAATGGTATGATGGAGAAGAATGTATGGTGACATTGAGAGGGACACTTGTATTATTAGCATGTGGGATGAGTTTAAAAAGAGCTCAATAGCTAGTTTTATCTCGAAAATGTCAAGGAGGTAAGAGTTAAACTAAGGTGCCTTAAAAAAAAGGAAGCACTAGAGAATACGTGAAGGAGTTCTCCGAAGTGCTCTTGAAAATACATGATTATCTTAACAAGAAAGCTTTATTTGCCTTCAAGGACGGACTCTAAAATTAGGTGAAGATGGAGCTTCAACGTCATGGAGTCCAAGATCTTGTTCCTGCTATCTCTATGGCAGAATCCCTTTTTAAGTTCAAGAAGATTAACAAGCCTAAGTTCAACAAAGATAAGGGCAATAAGGAAAAGAGTAGGGGAGACAGTCATCAAGGTAAAAAAGCATTCCAATTTTGAGAAGGGAAATAAGGAAAAGAGTAGGGGAGACCAATTTGAGAACAAATTATCTTTTAAATGTTATTTTTGTGAAGATCCTTATAAGGCAAAAGATTACCCAAAGAAAGCCAAGTTCTCGGCCTTAGAGGAAGAAAGAGAGGAGCAACACAGCAATGAAACGAGAATAAGATCGTTACAATTTCTTAATACCATCAAGATCAAGGTGGAGATACCTAAATCTGAGAAGAAGGGATGATTTTTCGTGGAAGCCAAAGTTGGTAACCAAGTAGTTAAGGCTTTAGTAGAAACTAGTGCTTCCAACAATTTCATCTACATGAAAGAAGTCAAGTAGTTGGGTATCATATACACCGAGGAGCAAGGGTGGCTTAAAGAGGTAAATTCGAAGCCTTCATCCATTTTTGAAAGTTCCTGCAATGATCAAATAAGCCTAGGTGAGTGGCATGACCATATTAACCTTTCAGTTGTTTCTATGGATGATATCCTATAGTACTTGTAATGAAGTTTATGGATAGCGTGAAGGTGGTGCCCATTTTATTTGCGAACACCGTATGCATCCTAGAAGAAGGCAACACTTATATGGTGCTGTTGACACATGAGATAAGTCTTAAAGCCAAGTCACTCTCGGCCATAAAACTTTTTAAAAGAGTTAAAAGGGCATAACCGACATATCCAACAGCTTTGTAGGAAGAAGGTGAATCTTCCCTATCGAAGGAGCTACTAAGAGGAATAACTTGAGTCATCGAGGAATTTAAGGGTGTGATGTCATCTAAGCTGCCAAAGAAATTTCTATCCAAGAAAAAGGTGGATCATAAGATTGAGTTGGTGCCTGATACCGCACTACCATTAACCGTTCCATACCGAATGACGTCTCTCGAACTTAAAGAAATAAGGAGACAATTGAAGGAGTTGTTAGGTGCAAGTTATATCCAATCATCAAAGGCTCCATATGGTACACCTATATTATTTCGAAAGAAGCATAATGGTTCGCTTCAACTATGTATTAATTATTAGACACTGAACAAGGTAACATTTAAGAATAAATATCTCATTCCACTTATTGCTGACTTGTTTAATAGGCTTGATATATGGTTCAACAAGCTAGATTTAAAATCATATTACTATCAAGTGAGGATTGCTAAAGGAGATGAATTAAAGACCGCATGTGCTATGAGGTATGGCTCATTTAAGTTCTTAGTCACACCCTTTAGGCAAACAAATGCTCCTACCATGTTTTGTACCCTCATAAACCATGTGTTTCATCTGGCCTTAGATAAGTGTATCTTAGTATATTTGGATGATATAGTGATATACAGCCAAATACTATAGGAGTATATAGAAAAACTGCCACAAGCCTTCAAAGTATTAAGGGAGGAAAAGTTATATATGAAAAAGGAGAAGTGCTCATTTTCCTAATTCAAAGTTATGTTCTTAGGGCACTTTATTGGAGGAGGCAAAATATGGATGGACAGGTCCAAGGTGAAAACAATCAATAATTTGGAGCTACCAAGTAAGATAACTGAGTTGCGATCATTCATTGGCCTCGCAAATTACTACAAATAGTTAATCAAAGGCTACTCCTCTATAGCAACACCTTTTACTGACCTCCTAAAGAAGAACACGTCGTGGCAGTGGGATGAGAAGTGCCAAAAGGCATTCAAGGCCTTGAAGCAAGCAATGAATTAGGAACCTATATTAGCCCTTCTCGATCACATCAAGGCATATGGGGTACACATTGATGCTTTAGATTTTACACTTGGTGGTGTCTTCATATAGGAAGGACATCAAATTGCCTTTAAAAGTCGCAAGTTGAATGATGCTGAACAACAATACACGGTTCAAGAAAAGGAGACGACCATAAGGGTGCATTGATTAAAAACTTGGAGGCATTACTTATTGGGATATAAGTTCTTGGTCAAAGTTAATAATGTAACAACCAACTATTTCCTTAATCAAAAGATGTTTACATCAAAGAAAGTAATATAGCAAGCTTTTTTTATGGAGTTTGACTTCATGATGGAATATAAGTTGAGGCGAGTAAACCTTGTGGCAGATAGTCTTAGTAGGAAAGAAGAATTAGTAGCCATCACGAACCTAAATTTTCCTTAGGTGGATCGCATGCATAGAACATGACCCACAAACCAAGAGATTAATGGAGTTAGTAATTTAAAGGAAGATGAGTCAATTTTGGCTTAAAGATGGGGTGCTCTTTACAAAGAGAGATCGAACATATGTGCCAAGGTATCAAGGGTTGAGAAGGAGGATTTTCAAAAAGTGCCATAACTAAAAAATGGGCATGACATCTTA
>JAOXYD010206801.1:0-20949 GCA_028565735.1 Pinacopodium congolense
AAAGGTTTGAAGCATAATTAGGATAGTTCTTTAATTTTATCTTTTCTTCTTTTAATCAATTAATTTAGAATTTCCTAGATTATTGTAATCTAATTAATCTAGTATTTAACATTTAAAATACCATATATTTTTTGCCGTGCGTTCGACACTTAGAGTTTGAATCCACTTTATTACTTGTTCGATAGGTGCACTTGCCTTTCTTCATGATGATTTTCGCTTAATATCATTTTGATTTTTAAAATAAAATTAGTTTAAAGAACTCTCATTTTTAATCATTCAACCAATGAACAACACATCTCCTTCAATCCTTTGTTCTTCGTAAAACTTTATAAACTTTTTTTAATCTCCTATAGCAAATCTTTTCCTGTTGATCTCCAAAAACTCTTTGTTCCAGATTTTACCTAGCCTCTAGGAGTATGTCACATAAACTACATCCTTATGAGACTTATTATCATTTCTTAGTATTAAGATTGTAATATAAAATGGTAAATATGGTTGAGCCTCTGTTAGCGCACAAATTTTTTGTGTATTTAATTCTCTTAATTATAGTTGTATGATTATTTACGCATTTTGGCTTGCTAACATAGCTAGCTAAGTAGCTTAAGCCTATAACTGTCTAATACCCAGCTAGAATTCTAGGTATGTTCATCCAAATTAGAATTTATGTCTTCTTCAGGATTTCCATACTAACGCTAGTCTTCTAATATTGTAGAAATATAGTTTGATTTTGAATATGCCAGGGTCCATCTCCATATCTCTCATGACTTGACTTTTGTTTTCATATGTGAAGAAGCAAGTATCTTTTTCATTCATTAAGTCTTCTTAAGGGCCTTTATTTTTATAATAATTTTGTGCCTAGGTGTTCATTGCTACATAAGAAGGCCTTTTCTTTATAAAGAAAGAAATCAAATTTGTTTCCTATCTGCTAGCTCCATCCTTCAGTATTTCCATTTGAGAGACATTCCCCCTTTATGACCTATCTTACAAAAAAAAAAAAGAGAGCTTTAAGATTTAAACTATCTTACAATCCAAAAAACTCCTACCTTTAAGCAATAAAATCATAATTAAAAGCTACAACAAAAATAAACTTATTGGAATAAGATAAACTTATCTACTCCTTATTCAAAGGCACTTATCTACTCTTTCTCTTTAAAACCTATTTACTTATCTATTCCTTCCTTTGCCCCTTTATAAAGATTTAATGGGAACACCTTGATAGTAAAATTTTGCCCTTATTACTATTAACCTAAAACATTTCTTGGTCCATGAAGAATGTGCTTGATCTCAAGGGTTAGAGAGGGATAATGTTGATGCATAGTTGGAACAAGTGTCAAAGAAGCATCATTAGGTGAGAAATGTTCCTATTGAATTAGAACTTGTAGAATTTCAAATAAACTACGTGAATTCAAAATTTCTTTTAGAGTGGGGTAGATAACTCTTTCACAAATAACTAGGATTTGGGGATACTATGTTAAATATATCATAAATTTCTTTTTTATAAAATTAGAAACATAAAATAAAAGATGAATCATGTCTTTTTGTGGAAGTGTGTGGTGGTAAGTAATAGACCTTACCTTTTCAACAATAGAAAATGACACCTATAATTTAGAGGACAACTTTTTATTGCTTATGGAGTATAAACAATTGTTAAAAAGGTTGATAGGAATGTGATCTTTAGTGTTTTAAGATATAATTTGATATGCATCTCCTTTTATTTTGATGTATTATTATATAAATAAAGTGTAAAATTGTCAGTTTTGTGAGTTCATTCTAAAATTAAAAGACTAGTTTTAAAAGGATCAAGTGTAGAGCATTTTTCAGAAAAAGAATGTGTGTCATTAATGGCCCATTGTTGTTCTATCAAAATCACCATTACAGTCTTCTGAGGAGATCAACGTGATTTTATAATGATGCTATTGAAGTCAAAGCTTATCGTTGTTAAAGACTAATATTTAGAATAAAAGACCATCACAAGTATATAGCAGTGCCATTGATCCCCGATAGTAAAGGTTGTTAAAGTCTTTGAAGGAATGATCTATGAAGGAATCAAAGAACTTTTTGGAAAATTCATCCAATGACCAATCTAGACCTAATTAAGACATATATAAATCATCTTTTAAGACATAGCAGTAAAAATTAATCAATTCTTAGTCAATTTTCATTAGTCTATATTATTTTTTTCTCGTTACCTCTATTCTTTCTTAGTTTTTAACTTTCAATTGAGTGTATTGGATATTGAAGACACTTTTAAAGATTGAAGAAGTTGGATGAATGTGATTCTGAGATAGAAATCAATTAGAGACAAACCTAGTGTTTTCTAAACTCATGATTACATGTATTTTAATTTTAGTTTGAATTAATAGACATTTTCTTTATGATTCATATTTTGTGTTCTTTAATTCACATTTGTGACTAATTGGTTTAGTAGTTAAATATAAGTTAGTACATGTTTTAGTTGAGTAATTTGGCAAGGATATTTGCAAAAAATTGGCTACTTTATATAGATTCATAAATAACCAAGGATCTGAGAAATCTGCATCAAGTATTGGAAAATTTAATAAAAACACAATTTAAATTAGTGAATGAACAAACTTTGGTCAATTTTGAGGGTTTTAATTCTAAAATTGGGAATTTTAAGATTAAACTTCTTAATCTTTAAACCTATTACCTAAGTTCGTTGTATGACTAAACTACAAAATAAGATCGGTAGAGATAAAGCACTGTTATAACCACAACTATGTCTTGATTTAGTGAAGACACCCTAGATTAGCCATTTCAATAAGTTTGGACTCAATTCATTGAACACTAAAAACCTTAGTTATAAATTTGGAATTCATAATTCTTTTGAGTGATTTTGATTTATTTTCATTAATTAAAAATTATTTAGTTTAGTTTAATTAATTAATCAATTGGATTTTTATACATAATTGTAATTTGGGTAAATTAGTAGTTACAGTTAAATCCTTATGGGACAATACTTAGACTCTATTAAATCCACTATATTAATTTTAATAGGTATAATTGCCTATAAGCTAGTGTAGGTAGAAATTGAGATTAAGTTTAGATATTATTTAGGTATATCACACCATTGACAAGTTTTTAGTGTTGTTGTTGGGACACACACTAGTAATGTAGGGAATATATCGATATTAATTAGTCTATCTATTTTACTTATTTTTCCTATTATTTTTTAATTCTATGATTTATTTTTTGCAATTTTTGTTAGCTAACTTTTTTCTTGTTTTTTCTTTTTTTCACTTTGATTATTATTATTTTTACTTTCTTTAGTTTATTTTTTGTTTACTTTCTTTAGATAGTTTCTTATTTTATTTAGTTCTTTTATTAGTTATGGCATGCATAATGG
This sequence comes from Pinacopodium congolense, assembly GCA_028565735.1. NCBI lineage: Eukaryota > Viridiplantae > Streptophyta > Magnoliopsida > Malpighiales > Erythroxylaceae > Pinacopodium > Pinacopodium congolense. Next base: position 3,365 of record JAOXYD010206801.1, read on the forward strand.
GGCTCAAAAGCCCAAAGAGTTTGATTTTGACCTAAAATTAGAAAGACACTCAGTTAGGCACATCTAATGAAGTAGAAGTAAAAATTATCAGTGAGGATCAACTAAAGTTTTATGTTGAACCATTAGAAATGGAATAATAAGAAAATACAATTACAAAACCTTAGGAAGGAGGTAGAGAACTAACTATGATGGATTTAGCTATGGGAAATAGAGGTATACCTTTTGTTAGCATAGCTAAACCTAGGGTTAATTCAAACAACTTTGAAATCTTTCATGAGATATTTCCATGGTTAAACACTTATAGTTGGGAGGCCAACACGAGTACCCATTTGGAGAATTTGCTAGACATATGGGACCTATTTAGGCAAAATAGGATTTCAAAGAAAGTAATGAAGCTTAGACTATTTCCCCTCTCTCTTAGAGACAAAGCTAGAGCCTGATTATCCACCCTTTAGCCTAGTTCCATCACTACCTTGGATGAGTTGATAAAACTTTTCCTAGCAAAATTCTTTCCTTCAGTCATAATAGTTAAGATAAAGATCGACATTACCTCTTTCACTTAGTTCAAGAATGAGTTTTCTAAGTGTTCTAATAATTAGTTTAACACATGACAACACATAGATATTTTTTATACTAGAGCTACACCTTTTACCTATAATGACATAGATGCTACTGCTAGGTGTAATTTGATGAGAAAGACCATGGATTAAACCTAAAAGATAATTAAATAATTTTCCACTAATAGTTTCCAATAACATTCTAAATGACACCCTAGGAAACAATATAGAGCCTATGTTGTTAACGGTACCACCATTTTAGTAACTTAAATAGAAGTACTCAATAAGGAACTAGATAGTTTAGGGGGTCAAGTAGGTAGTTATTCGATGAGAGGACAACTAGATTTTTAGAACTTTAGTGGTATCTTTCGTACATCTTTAGAGTGTCAAGTAGTAACGCATTCTCCCATGCGCCTTAGTCAACCCAATTTATAGGGAATTTAATAGGTAAAAAGGGGACCCTAACTAGAACTCCTATAATCCTAGGTGTAGGAATCATTTTAACTTTTTATGGACTAATAACCAAAGATACCAACAAATACCACTAGCCAATTCTCAAAGAGTCCTACCTTATAGCTTCAGAGCCAATGCACCTTTACTGAGTAAAAATTCTAGTTTTAAGGCCACTATGATGAAGCATATTCAATCTAATGAGTTTGTAATGAAAAACCATAAGGTTTATATTAAGAAATTAGAGACTCAGGTTAACCATATCGTGAAAATCTTATAGGAAGTTCACTTAATAAGCTACTTAGTACTACCTAAGCCAATCCCAAAGAGTATCTTAAGACTATTCACTTGAGGAGTAATAAGGAAATAGAGGGTATGAGCCTAGATAAGAAGGAAGAAGAAGAGAAGGTAGTGGAAAAGGAGGAGCAACTTAGGCTATTCAATAACCTAATGTCTAACTATCCAAGCCTAGGATTCCATATCCTCAATGTCTTAAGAATGCTCATTTGGATAAAAATTTGGGAAGTTCTTAAAGGTATTCAAGAAATTACATGTTAAAATCCCATTTATTGAGCCACTTGTCCAAATTTCCTCCTATGTAAAGTTCTTAAAAGAGATTCTATCTGATAAATGGAAATGGAATGAGTATAAGACTACTAAGTTTAATGAGGATTGCTCCAATATTTTGCTTAGAAAGTTATCTTTGAAACTTAATGGTCTTTGTACTTTTATTATTTCATGAACCATAGGTAACTTGATAAGGCTTTGATGTATTTAAGAGCTAGTATCAATTTGACGTCAATGTTTTTTTAAGATTAGGGTGGCCCAAGCCTACTACAATTTTATTGCAATTAGCTGATAGATTCATTATCTATCCTAAAGGAACCATTGAGAATGTGTTAGCCAAATTTGATAAGTTTATTCTCCCCATTGATTTTTTAGTTTTATATATGGAAGATGATAAGGATATACCTATAATGTTGGGAAGGCCATTCATGGTTATTTTTAGAGTCATAGGATGTGTTAGAAAAGGTAAGATAATTCTTAAACCATAAGATGAAGAGGTTTAATATCTTTAGTTCATCCAAGTTGTCTTATACAATTAGCTCATATAATTACATTGGTATAGGGATTAATGATCTCAATTGTTATAAGGCTTTTAGTGCAATTAGGCCTGAAGTCAAGCCTAGTGAGTTAATTTTTATAAAGAGAGTGTAAACCTTATCCAATTCCAATCTTGTATCCCATTCAATTTCTTTAGGTGTCCTACATGTATAACTAAGGTAAAGGTCCATAGGGAAAATGACTTAAAGCCCTTATGACATCTCTATAACTTCATCCAACTAAAGACAAAAAATCACTTGTTAGGAGGCAACCTATAAAAAAAACTAGGTTTCTTTAATTTATTAGTTAGTTTTATTTAGTTTAGAGTCCCTTAAGTTAGTTTCATTAGGTTTTAGTCCTTATGATCTAACATTTAGAAGTAATTTAAGTGTATAATTCCATGACTTTTTATGTTCCATGAGTTAGGTGTAATATATAATATTTTAAAGGGTGAAATCTATAAGGAAAAATGGTGGATAAACCATTAACAACCCTTTTCAATGACTCCCCTCTTTGTCTTCTTTCTTTTCTTTTTTTTTTCTTAAAACACAAAACCCTAATTCTTTTAATGGGCTATAAGGCCCTAAACATGGTACCATATACCAACTCATGCTTTACTTGGATACTTTTTGGACACTTTAATGCCACCACAAGATTTACACTAGATTATGTTTAATGTTATGTTCTTAATATTTGATCAACGCCAGGGTATGTTGGGTTATGCAAGGAGTAAAGAAATTACATATTTTGAACATGGTTGAAACATAGGGATGTGATAGTATTGTGTTCCTGTATCCTTTTCCCAATCTTCCAAATTTTCTCCAAAATTATCCAATTCTTATCCAATTTCTCTTATTTTCCTTGAATATACAGAAATAAGGCTTGAAATGACAATATATTTTTAAAATAAATACCAAAATTTTCAAAATTCATTCAAAATTCAAGCAATGTGCCATGAAAATAATACTAAAAACAATATATGTTTAGCATACATCAAACTTCCCCACACTTAAATAATTGCTTGTCTTCAAGCAAACTGATCTATCATTCATTTTAAAATAGAAACAATTTTCAGAAAAGTGTTAGACAAATCAAACACTACTATTAAAATTTTTTTCACTACTCATTTAATCATAAAGGATCATTGAAGTGCTATGCAATTAACTGGCACTTTGAATTAGGTTCTTTAAATATTTTCTACGTCAATTAAAACTAATTACACAATCCCTCTTAAATTAATATGGAAGCTTAGTACGCAATCTAATAAATAATACAAAGTAATATGCAATAAAATAAACTTGAAGTTAAAAGAGTAGGGTAAAAGGAGCACTAATCAATTTAAAGCGATTCGATGTTTAACTTCGCACCTATGTCCATTCTCCAATACCTTGTTAGATATTTCACTATCTCAAATGTCACTTATACAACCCTTAGTCCCTTTTTTAAAGGATTTAGGGTAACCTTTATAACTTCTCAATTTAACAACAAATGTTATCACAAAAATAAAATTGAAAAAGATCTTTCTTGACTCACTTACGCGTTTAAAGGGGGACTTTTGAAAATAACTCAAAAGATGATGTAAAACAATGCTCACAAGCTTCACCGAAATTTACACAAAACTCAACCATTCTTCATAAAACAAAACTCTAAACATTTCAATTTACTTGTATATGTATTTCATAACTCTTGGATGCCTTACACATTACCCAATACATCTACTTGTAGTGAATATTTAGTCAACCAGACGTCTGAGACCACTAGGTATCATTTAATTTCTTTTATTTTTATTTTATCATTGAAAACTATCCCTTTTTTCTTGTTAGATGCAACCATCAATCAACCAGTCAGTACATCCCATTGGGCCAACTATTTTTCCTAAAATATAGACACTTGTTAACCAATTAAATCCCTAGGTTGACCTATTACAAATTAGTTTTTACTATTTCAAAACATATTAAACTAAATTAAAATCAACCTAAAACAATTTGAAGCACTTCGAAATACTTTAAAACGCTTTCTTAACTCATACACTCATTGAAATCTTTCCAAAATCATTTTTAGACATGAAGAGGATTATCTTAAAACCATTCTCCACACAATTCCTCTTGATTATGCAACTTATTTTCATAAACTAATAATAAATGCAATTATGCATGAATTGAGACCTTTAAACATAATAAGAAGACTAAGGAAGACTTAAGTAAAAAAATTACAATAAAACCTATTTAAATCACTATCTTTGAATTCTAGTTTGAATCTTTTCCACATATTCATCAAATGCTCCATTTATGCTCCAAGACTTCAAAACTCATCTTCTAACCACTTTTTAAACTTCCCTTTCTTTATAAAACCTTAAACATAATAAAATCATTAATAACAATATTTTTTGTCATCATCAAAATTAGATGGAACCTCCCTTAGTTCAATAACTTAAATTAATTTATAAGCTAGTAAAATCTATTTAATGATTTTATATAGGAAAACAATAGCATGTTAAATACACACATTATTCTTCTAAGAAATACATAACACTTTATCCTTTTTGCACAAAACTCTTATTTTTGCCCGAACTTTTAAAATAAACAATAATACACATAAATTAAATAATTTAACAAGAAAATATTGGTAAAAATATTTTAAAAAACATGCTCTAAAATACTATCAGTTATACCCTGTCAACTTCCCTAATTTTAAGTCACATGCTCAATTTGAGATGTAATTCCATTCCATTGATTTTGCATTAATGTGAAATGGACTATAAAGAAAGCTTTAACAAAAAGTGTGTCAAAATGAAGTCATAATATTTATGTTAAATGTATATAAATAAGATTAAAATTTTAATAGAATAATTCACAAAAGACAGAGAAATTAAAGGACTTATATAGGAGAGATTATCCTGGGTGGAAAATATGGCATTATTGCCTTCTGGTCCAATAACTCCTGAAATGACATCAACTCCATAAAGCTCCCAAAAGGACTCGATCACTATTATCCTCGTATCATCATAAAAAACAAAAGTGTCCTCATGATAAATGTGATAGTCTTATCAAATTCTCCAAAATCTTTATCCTCAGTGTCTTTCTCTTCAAGTGGATCCTTATCAACTCTAAGTATATTAGGTATGGCTCCATCATTCTTTGTTGATTCTGGCTAATGTGTCACCTCCGCCCTCATAATTAGTTCCTCCAACTGGACAGGTGGAGGTAAAATCACTTGTTGAACCAAGGGTTGGTTCCATCTTTGTTTTGATGATGACAAAGTGTTTATACTAATATGTTTGTAAAGTTTGATGTGTTTGTTTAGATAGGTATATTGGAAAGGATTTCAAGTGTATGTGATGAATAATTAATTCGATGAATTTTACATGACTTGTATAAGTCATGAAATAATGTTTTAGTTAAAGGATGAATAAATTAATAAATTGGTGTTACTAATGATTTGGTAAATTGGATGAATTTATTGTGTTAAGTTTGTATAATTATGTAAAATCTGTTAAGATTTGATTGGTATTGTTTTGTTTTTGTTTAATTGGGTTAAGATTTGAATTGGGTTAAGTTTGGTTTCATTGTGCTGACTTTTGGCTGAAGTTGTGTTGACCTAAAACAGGTTGATCAATTGAATGGATAGATCGATCAACCAAATGAAGAAATTGAAGAGGTTGGTCGACCGAAGGTATACCGGTTGACCAAATACACTTTCTGAAGAGAGCATCGGCTGATCGAAATAAGATTGGTTGACCGAATCTGGGAATTGATTGACCGAATGAACTTCAAAGAAGAGTGATAGGTTATTCATTAGCTTTAAAAGGGAGGGTTGTGAGGTTATTCCTTAAACTTAGAAAAAGGAGTGAAAGGTTATTTTAGAGCCTTGAAAAAGGAAGTGTATTGTGTATTGTTTATTCTTGATTGATACCAATAGTAGTGATGGGGACTCGATGTTGGGCAAGTGGACTACTATGAATTAGAATAAATCAGTTATGTCTCTTTTTATCTTTCTCCTTTATGTTTATGCATTTATATTATATTTTTTATTTACTCTTTAATTCAATTGACTAAGAATTGTTTAGCTTCCAAATTTAGTTGAATTAGTAAAAAGACTTAGGTTTAATAATATTGAAAAGAATTTTTACGAACCTAATTCACCCCTCTCTTAGGTACCATATAGGGACAACAATTGGTATCAGAGCATGGGTTTCACATTGCTTTTAATTCTAAATAATTAGTGAGCAAAGATAAAATGAAACTATTTTGTAAAGATACTCATGTATCCTCGTGTTTAGTGGAGAAAGCTTTTTGATTTGGAGAAAGAGAATTGAAATGTTCATAAAGGGTAATAGTTTACATCTATGGTTGAAAATTTAGCAAAGACATCAAGTCCCTACAAAATTAGTAGATGGGAAATTATTAATGAAAAATGAAAAGGAATGGGATGAAAAGGATAAAAGTTAACGTCTTTAAATAGTCAAGCTTTTAATATCTTATGTTTTACTTTAGATAATAATATTCTTGATAAAGTTTCAATATGTACCACCGTTAATGCTATGTGGGGTATATTAGAATTTTTTTATGAAGGTATTAATCATTATTAAGAAGATTTTGGATTTTACATATAACAAGTGAAGATGGAGTCTCGTAAGCAAGAAATTTTTTTTTTATGTTTCGTGGATAAAGAGGTACATACTTCCATAACTCCGTGTAATAATGATTTACCTTCTTGCTCAAAATACCATGATAATGATGCATGTTATGGTGAATATTCTTATGAAGAATTGGTAGAATATGTTGACAAAACCTCGAAGTTGCTTGATTATTTTAAATTAGAAATTGAAAAACTTATGAAAGAAGTTGAATCAAATAATGATATCATTTATAATAAGCAAAAATTTGTAGAAGAAAATAGTTTGTTGAAGAAATAATTGGAATCAAAATGTAATGTTATTCATGACGATCTAGTACAATAAAATGCATCTCTTAGAATGGAGATAGATTCCCTTAATGATTCACTTGCTAAATTCACTAAAGGGAATGAGAAATTAGAAAACATATTGGATGGTCAAAAGGTTATAAATGATAAACATAGTTTAGGTCATGCGAGTGATAATGGTCCTTCCTCTAGCATGACTAAATTTGTTAAAGAAAAGAACTTAAAGGAAGAAGAACCTAGGCCATCCACTAAAACCACCTCAAGGCCTTCATCATCTAGCTCCCATCATAAAAAACATCATGCATTTTTGTATACATCAAAACCATCATTTAGAAAGAATGTGCATATGCCTAAAAATAGAAATAATTTCTTTGTAAATGTACATCATCAAAATGATGCTTACAGGCCTTCAAATTCATAAGATCCTCATGCTCACATGAATGTTTTTAGAAATGGTTATCATACTTGTCATATGTCTTTAAATGTTTCTCATGCATATCTAAACAAGATTTTTATCAAAGAAAAATGTTTACATCTAGAAATGCATAAAGGAACAATTTAAGATCTCATCATCATGATACATTTAGAAGATTCAATGGATCTAGACCAACGTATAGTCATAGGAATGCATATACACCCTGAACTTGTCATTATTGTGCTCATTTTGTCAAAATAGACGAGAAAGATATAAAACTAACCATCAAGGACCCAAGATGATATGGGTACCAAAAGTTCGTAAAATATTTTTTTTATAGGTACCTTCTAGAACTAAAAGGAAATCGCCAACATTGTTGAACTAAGGATGTAAAAACTACAAGTTAGTGATAAAATATAAAAAGGAAGGTGCACCTTAAACCTATATGTTTGTCTATTATTTGATATTTTGATTCATTGTGACTTAGAATATAAATTGAGTAATTGAATTCTTGAAAATGTTTTTGATTAATTGTTTGGAGAATTTTTTCAGCATACTATTGAATATCGGTCAACCGATAGGATTAGTTTGGTAGATCGAATGTATTTTTGAATATCAGTATACCGATAGGATTAGTTTGACAGACCAAATGTGTTTTTGCTGGTATATTAGTTGAACGATAGGATTAGATCGGCCAAATGAATGTGGTGTGCTGGTACATTGATCAACTGATGTCACTTGTTCAGTCAACCGAACCCTCGAAACTTGGAAATTTTAATTCTTTCTCCCCTATTATTTACTAGGTGCATAAATTCGTGTATGATATTTTAAAGTTTGTAAATGTTAAAGATCTTATAAATGACTTCTTTAATTTATATTCGTGGAAGAGCTTTTTTAAACGTAATTTTTATATGCGTAAATTTTACATGTTTTTTGTGTCCTAATAAATGCTTTAAGTGTTTCTTAGATGTTTAGATGTTTTATGGATTACATATTGGTTTTTTCATATAAAAGAACGTTTAAAGTCTTTTACGAATATTTTTGATAATCATGTCTTTTGAAAATTTCCTATTCCCCTCATATATGTTAAACTTTTACTCTTGCTTATGTTTAAGAAAAATTGTTGGGGAACTTGAAACTTTTGAGGATTTTTTTTATCAATATTATCTACTAAAAATCTTTGATGTTTTAATAACTTGCCCCTATAAATCAATTTATTCAAAATTATTTGAAAAGTTGTAATGCTTTGATAGAAAAAGTTTCAAGATTCATTAAAGTTTTTGAATTTAGGGGGAGTCATTAGCAGAGTAATGATGATTTGAGACAGTTAAGATATTTTTTTAACAATTGGTGTCAAGTATTAAGTAATTTTGATTGGTATCTTAAACTTATTTACATCTTGATATTGTGATAATAAATTGATTTTTTTGAGTATCCCTTTTTAGAAATTAAAATTGTAGTGTTATTAGTACTTGTTGATGATGCATTGCATATTTGTTTATTTTGGATAATATTAACAATTGGTATTATGTTAGTTTTTTTTTATGAAATTGATTGATGTCATTAATTGGCTTGCGTTGGTTTTATTACAATTTGTATCAACAAGTTATTGTTCAACAACTTATGATATTTGTAAACAAGTGATATCTTATTTTGGAAAAATGAGTTTCAAACAAAAAAAAATAATTGGTATCAATTTTTTTATTTTCCAAGAAATGGTATCAAGTTTTTGTCCTCTACAAATCTCCTTTTCGGTATATTTAGTTTTATGTGTATGATTTTTCAGTACCACTTTTTAACAACAATTGGTATCTATGTTGATGATTATTTGATTGTACACCTTTTAAATGAGATTTAGTTTTTTTTCCCTCATTTGAATACGTGTGTTATGGTATTTTGAAGGATATCTTGGCATGTTTTATTAAGGGAGAGCATTGGTTTACAATATATGTTTAGGAGAGGATTAGTGTATCCTGTTTGTATGCTCCGTGTTTATTGGTATCAAACTTTTTTTAAAAAATGGGAGAATGGTAGATGTTATATGTATTTGTGACTATTTTTATATTCATACTCAAGTTTTACACCTTTTTTTTAATTGGTTGTATACTTTTTGATGATTACAAAAAGAGGGAGAATGATAGAAGTGATATTAAAGAGAAGTAGAAAGGAGTCGCAAGTTTTGTGATGTTTGCATGCTTGAGTGGTTTGAATTGTGTTTTACATTCTTCTAATATCATGTGGCTTTTTCACCATTAAAAAGGGTGAGATTTTTTAACCAAGGGTTGGTTCCACCTTTGTTTTGATGATGACAAAGTGTTTATACTAATATATTTATAGAGTTTGGCGTGTTTGTTTAGATAGGTATATTGAAAATTATTTAGAGTGAATGTGATGAATAAGTAATTTGGTGAATTTTGTATGATTTGTATAAATCATGAAATAATATTTTAATTAAAGGATGAATAAATTAATAAATTGGTATTATTAATGATTTAGTAAATTGGATGAATTTATTGTGTTAAGTTTGTCTAATTATGTAAAATGTGTTAAGATTTGATTGGTATTGTTTTGTTTGTGTTGAATTGGGTTAAGATTTGAATTAGGTTAAGTTTGGTTTGATTATGCTAAGTTTAGGTTGAAGTTTTGCTAACCTGAAAGAGGTTGGTCGATCGATCGAATGGATAGATCGGTCGACCGAATGAAGAAATTGAAGAGGTCAGTAGATTGAATCTATACCGATTGACTGAATACACTTATTGAAAGGAGCATCGATTAACTGAAATAAGATCAGTCGACCGAATATAGGAACCGGTCAACAGTCGATTGAACATAAATAATACACAACGATAACTTTGTAATGGGATGATTTGCAACAGATATATTATTAATTGAGAAGAACGTTGGAACAATGACTATTTAGCCTTGGAAGAATATAAATAGATGTGTTTTCTGTTTTTTTATGTATTTAAGAACTAGAAAAAGTGTTTATACATTATTATTGAGTGTTCTTGAAATTTTATGAGCTTTTGGTGAAATTGTAGTTAGGTATTTTTTTAGGGTTATTCTTAAGCTATAACAAGAAGAGTGTTGTGGGGCTATTCTTAAGCCTTGAAAAAGAAGAATGATAGGTTATTCCTTAGCCTTAGAAAAGAGAGTGAAAAGTTATCCTAGAGCTTTGAAAAAGGAAGTGTATTGTGTATTGTGTATTCTTGATTGATTGTAATAAAAGCAAAATCTCAACAATCGATTGTATCTCTTCTTCTCTTTCTACTTTATGTTTATGCATTTAAATTATATTGTTTTATTTACTATTTAATTCAATTGACTAAGAATTGTTTAGCTTCCTCATTTAGTTGAAATTGGTAAAAAGACTTAGGTTTAATAATATTGAAAAAAAATTTAAGAATCCAATTCAACGCCCTCTTAGGTGCCATATAGGGCCAACATGACCACTCCCAAGTTTTACATAAGTCACACCATAATATAACCCAACTAGTATATGTAAGTCTTGATATAAGAGAGATGAGATGGCCAATGTATTGTTATAAATGATTTTATAGTTGTGGACTACAATCTCTCTTTAGGCTCGTTATTTGGTCCTCCTAAATCAGGGCCTCCTCATCTAATTATGGTGGCACACGAAGTCTAAAGTAATGGCCTCAATTGTTTTGTCCTTAGCTCGACCAGACACATTGCTTGAAAATCTCCAGTCACAAAAGTAAGATTGACTGTCACTATGAAATCCAAATCATCTATGAGCACTCTTAGTGCTCTTGCTAGTCATGTAATAATTGAGCTGCCACCAATGATGTCGAAGTTTGATTAGATTAAATAACCATAAACCAATTGAATAAAAATAATGCATAAGTGTGTCCTCTTCCTTCAACACATGTGCCTATTCAATATTGCACAACCGAGTAAAAATAAATTCCTATAATCTTGGTGAATAAAAATAATGCATAAATAAATAAAAATATATGTCTCCTGGACTAGTGCCCTCCCTCCTCACACATAATGATTGCACCAAGAGCCTGCGTACAAACCACATTTGAGGAAATCAAAGCCCTAAAAAATTAAATTTGGTGGGTTGATAAGTTTACATGGTGACCATGTCTCTTTATTAACTCAATGAATCTAAGTCAAGGTGATCCCAATTAATGGAGATCTCACTCGAATGCAACATAATTGCTTTCTCTAATATAGATTGCAATTTGGTTATAGCTTAAATTGTAGTCCACACCTCTTAGCTGGAACTTGAAGACTGAGGCATCCTCCCACAATGTCTTGGAGTCATTAACTTTAACATGCTCATGAATTCCAAAGTCAACTCTCAATAAATGGGGTATTTGTTGTCAAAGAAGTATAACCACTCTTTGAATGAAAGAATCTCTTAAATTCCATAATAAAGACACTCCTATCTAAGGACTTATGAGTCAGTGAAGCGAGGCACCTCAAACTTCTTAGTGTGAAAGGATTAACACCACTTCTATTGCACCTCTATCTCAAAATGGAGCATTCAGTGAATCCAACTACTAAGTATATGTTAGAGGTAGTAATGATGCTAATGATGTCTACTGTGGCCTCTACCATTGCCTCAATTGCTCGTATGTCTGTAAAGTAGTACGAAAAGAAGTAGAGGCAGTGTTGTCTACTCTAGCCTCTTGCATGACAATATCTTCACAAATCTCCTAAGTGGTCTTAATGGTCTAATAGTCCTCACCATAACATGATACTTGATAGAAAAGGATGAATTAACTTTTAGATAATAATAATCAGGTATAACTAAATGAAGGACAAAATAAAATAATAAATCATCAAACATGACATTAACATAACTTAGAGTACTCACATATCATATATTTTCAATCATTGTGAACATTATAATCATCTTGTTGTTTTTGAAGGCTAAAATTTCAATTTCCTATATCCCATGAACAAATCTAGAGCCTAAACTAACCAACTCTATAAATAAAATGTATTAAAGCAATTAAGGTAAGTTATACTAAGCATCTTTGGCCATATAAAACACACGAAACTCCCAATTCACCTAGATTAATTTTCAAACACAATAAGATCATGCATAATGCATATATAATCATCAACTAAGCATGAGGCATAAGTCATAATATTAAATAATCCAAGACGCATCAAATTAATAAAAATAAAAATGCTATAAAAATATACCTAGCTAATGTTAAAAACTTGGTGAAGAAAAGTAAAATGCACACTAAGTTTCCTCATATAGTGTTGGGGTGATCTAAAGGATGGTTTATCATAGTAATAACTAAAACCAAAACAGAAATTTCAAATAAAGTGTAGTGAAAACATAGTTAAAAATGAGGAAACACTGTGGTGTAGCTGTTTATAAAAACATTGACATTATGCTTGCATAGTACTATATAAATGCTATATAATAATGGAGCAAGGGAACATGTAGATAAACACAAGTCCATGTTTTATGAATTAAATTTGATAGAGGAAATAGAACAATTATGATATAAACACAAGGTAAACATGATAGTGTGTAGCTTCCATGTTTAAAATTCACATATTATATCATCTTTCTCTTCGATATATAAGGTGTAACACTAGATTATATATATGTAAATAACTCCTTGTTTATAAAACCAGGTGAAATTGATTCATGATGAGGAAGTGCTGAAAATTTTGACATTTTACCTTCTCATGATCTTTTTTACAAGTGAAAATGGACATACCATAGGAGCGACACAATGATTTGTGTCTGTACATAGTACCTACATGTCACGGTGTAGGTCCCATGTTGAAAATGGATAATTTCTATCATCTCCTCATGGCCAACATGAGGCAGAACAAGGTGGCTTGTTGCTAATAGTATTAGCTTAAAAACTTATAAAATTACAAATAAACTAACTCCAAACCTTTAACATAGGAATTTAACCACAATTGAATAAAATAAGAGTAAGAAAATGACCTAGATACGGAGTAAATAAAATACCAATACCATAAACAACTAAAAACACTAAAATAAAAAACATCAAAGTAAAAAAAAATTGTTACATTGTCTCTCAATAAGTGCTTGCTTTAGGTCATAACTTCAACTTCCTTTTTTTTATTAAGGATCCATGAAAGGATTGGAAAGGATGTATGTAACTCCTTTCCTTATTGGATCGCCTACTATATATGTTTTTAGTTGATGCCTGTTAAACCAAAGGAGGTTTCACTTTATTTTGGTAATGACAAAACATCTTTTACTACTAATCCTTGTGTTTTTTAAATGTATTGAAAGTGATGTTGGACAAGTTCAAGCTTAATCATCCAAAGAGACTTGAAGTTGAAATCAAAGTTCATGACAATTCAAAGCTGGAAGAGGAAATTTAATTTACAATTAATTTACTTATATTTTGTTTAATGTAAACTTTTTTTATTTTATTTTGATGTTTTTAAGAGGGTTATAGTTAATCATTCATGCATACATATTTTATAATATATATATATATATAGGTACATAATCAAGAGGTTTGTATGTTTAATTTATATGTCTTCTCATGATAGTTGCTTTAATTGGTTATGAAATATTATATGAAATAATTTAAAAGTTAAATTATGTGTTTTGGGTGTAAAATGTTTTGTTTTAACTCATTAGGATACTTTAAGTTGGTTTTAATATAAGTCCATCGAATGAGTTAGGTCAGTCAATCGAATGTTGAGGAAACATCAAGAAGAATTCGATTACATCGATTCTATAATGGTAATAAAATTCATTGTTATTTTGTCTGTTGGACAATAGATAAAAAGATTGTTTTAAAACAAATAATTTAGAAAATAATAAGTATAAATAGGTTGACTGATAAGTGTACTATTGGGTTATGTTTCTAGGTTTTTTTAAGTGATTCTTTGTGTGTTTTAGCATTATTTTACTTTTACTTTTTCATCTTTTGCATCTTTTCATGATCTTAGATGTTTTTTATTTTTTTTTATTTTCTAGTGTTTGAGGCTAAGTTTTGAGCTGTTTCATGTATGGTTTGATGCACTTTGGTGGTGGATTGTGCAGCTAGCATAAATTCAGCTTGAGATAAAGCTTCAAGTGCTTTGGATGACTCGTTAGGCAGAAGTTTAGAGCTTAGATGGTCATGAAAATTGATGGAGAGGAAGATCCAGTTCAAATTTCAAGTCAATTAGAGGTTGAGAGGGAGATATGGCCAAAAGAGTGGAGTGCATTCAAAGCTACAGAAAGTAGGACATGATCATAGTGACAATGATCACTTTTTATCACTCTCGTGATAGGCCACAAAGATAATAATGAAGCTGACTCTTCGACAAGTCAAACTTGAGTTTTTAAGCTAGGGGCCCTCCTTTGGACATATTTAAGGGCTTTAAACCCTAGGAGTCTCTAACAATCATTTTAGACAACACCTAAAAGTGGAGAAGTGGAGGGTTTAGTGGCCACTCAAAGGAATCGACTCAATCTTCCTTGGAAAACACAAAGAGACTCCACATCCAGATTTTCCAGCTCTCTTGGAGTGAAGAGGAGGATGTCAAAGCTTTATTTAGTTTATATCTTCTTCTATTTATTACTTTTTATTATGGAAAACATGAATGTTGCTGGATTATATGTTGTTATGAGTAGCTAAATATGTTATAGGAGTTATTCTTGAACTATTTGTGAAACTCTTGTGTTTTTTATTCAATGAATGATGTTTTGTGATATTTATTGTTTTGATACCATTCAATAGACCGAGAGGGTGAGTTTAGGCATTTGATTTATGTGGTGTAATGAGAGTTAGCTCCCAATGGACCTATAATTGTTCAGGTTTTTCCAAATATTTGAAGAGAGATCTTGCCTATTTGCTAAAAATCACGTATTGGAGTACTTAAAATCTAGTTACTTGGTTAGGAGAAGTTGCTAAGCCTAGAGATAGCATAATTAATTATAATCCATTTCAACTAGGGTCAATTAATTACGACTTAAGAGAAGGTAATTAAGAATTATGAAATAGTTGATCAAGCATAATTGGATCAAGAATACAAGAGGGAAGCAAAATAGGAATATAATAACTTCTAATCTCAAACATTGATTATCAAATTCCTACACTTTACCTATTTGATTATTCATTTTTAATTTGTTTTAATTTATTTTATTTTCTAGTTTTTAGCATTTAAGCTTGATTATTAAACAAAGTAAAACCTGAATTTAGTGGATACTAAACTAAATATTTGCGGGAACAATATCCACTTTTTGCTATCAGTTATGACCCGTAAATTTGTGGTATTGTAGCGTAAATCAAGTTGGATGGTTTTGCGAACCATTAACTTTTTAGCATCGTTGTTAGAAATTTTTTGGTTACCATCTTGTTTAGTTTAGGTAACTTTGATTTAAGATTTTTTGATACTTTTACTTGTGTATTTATAGGTACATGAACACAAGGATTCAAGGAACAAAAGCGAATGGTTCCGTTTGACATGGTGACGACACTTCAAGCACAAATTTTAGCCTTCACCAAGCAATTAAACAGTTTTTAAGATACATCTTCCTATTTTATTAAAACTGTGCAGCTTACATGTGAATTATATGGGCAGGATAGCCATGGAATAGCTGAATGCTTCTTTCTGGGAGCTAGTAGCATAGAACATATAAATTATTTGGGTCAATCGTAAAGAGGTAACAACCCTTATTCAAATACTTATAATTCAGGGTGGCAAAATCACCTAAATTTTTGTTGGAATACTAAAAATACAGGTGGCCATGTGCAAGCACAAGGACCTCTTCAATTCCAACAAGACTTATTTGGGTCTTTATAGAGTAAGATGGATATAATGGGTGCCAAATTTGCAATCCAAAGAGGATGGAGGAAAAGTTTGATCAGAGTATGATGAACCACGCCTCATCCATCCTCAACTTGGAGGTTCAGGTAGGTCAACCTGTTATTGCTTAGTCTTCTAGAAACGCAGCTAGCCTACCAAGTAACACTAAAGTCAACCCAAAGGAACAAATCAAGGTCATCACAGTTGTCTTGGGAAAGGAAGAAAAGGATATAATGGAGAAGTTTGAAAGATCAAAGGAGGTGAGCCAAGAGAGAGAGAAGAAGAAATAGGAGGGGCCACATAGTACTAACTAGGAGAACGAGTTGTGGCCAAGAAAGCTAAAGCTTGAAGGTGTAAAATATAATGAAGAGCAATTACATTTATCTCTTACACCACTACAGAGACCATCATGGGAGAAGGGAAATGTTCAGAAAGGAAAGTGGATGTTGGAGTTTAACGATGAAGCACTTTAATTCCGCTCTTCTTCAGTTTTAGAATATCATACTGATTGGGAGTCTACTTTAAGGGAAATTGCTCTAGACTCCTCACGGAGTTTGAGCACGCTTCCTGTTAGGCTCAAACATCCATTTGATAATGTATAATGTTGATATGACAAGGGACAAGATATGACCTTAACTCAATATGTTTTTTTTTAGTTTGCTTGTCTTTGTTAAGTTTTGTGTGTTTGCTTTGATTTTGATTTCGTTTGATCTCTAGCTTGTTTTCCCTTTTGATCTCTTGATGCTTATGTGACTTGATGATTGCTTGAAGGTTTTTTGTACATCATATCTTGTTGGAGGGGCAAAGGAAGAGAGGAAGAAGATTTTCAATGCCTTGGAATGATATGCTACCACCTTAAGCCTTTCTTATCTTTAATCTCTTTTATTGTTCTTATGTTTTGTGTTTTGTTTTTCATTGTGTTTCTTTGTTAGTTTTGGATGTTTTTCTTTCTACATTAAGGACAATGTATTTTTCAAGTATAGGGAGGTAGTTTTTGCATTTTGTTATATAGGATGCATGTTTTAGTCATATTAGAGCGTTGTTTTGTATAAGCAATAGAATCTCACTTGAATCATTTTGGTTTATGTTGCCGTGAAATTATGTCATGCTAGTTGAAATGAGATTGGATGTATGCTTAAACTGAGATTATGTTACTTGAGTAGAGAGTGAACCATGTTAAATGATTAAAGTAGTTGGTTGCATAAGCTTACTCAAAACTTGACACTTGAGCAATGAGGTAGTGTATAGAAGCATAATGAACTTTCATTTGAGCTTATATGAGGAATTAAGACTTTATGACTCCATTCTATAGTCATTTCATTTCCTTATTTGTGTGATGCTTCCTGAGGTAA
>JAOXYD010206812.1:0-20949 GCA_028565735.1 Pinacopodium congolense
TTTTTAATCAATTTATCTAAATTTACCTAAATATTTATAATCCAATCAACATGGTAATTAAGTAACTTATTTCCCGTGGGTTCGACACTCGGAGTCTGAAATAATACTCCACTTTATTACTTTTGCGATGGGTGCAATTGCCTAAAAAGTCTGTTAGTTTTTAAGTCAAATCATTTCGAAACACTCGTCATTTTTAAAGTCACCTAACTAACGCAATAGTTTCCTTCTCTTATTTCGATTGCTCTTGGACCTTTTTTCTTCTCTTGTTGGTGTCTAGTGACTTAGCCTTGGCTTGGTTCATTATTAATTTAATTAATTTTCTTTTAAAAAATAATGAGAAGATTATGGTAAAGGTCTTTTTATAATGTCTTGAAATCGTTAATATATATATATATATATATGTATGTATTTAAATGTTTTAGGATCTTATTTGAAAGATGATTTCATTGTTTAAATATTGGTTCAAATGATAAGGGACAATTTAGAGCTTCAACATTTATTTTCTTTTAGACTAGTTTCAAAATTTTTTTTTACTTGGTAAAAGGTCTATTTTATTTTTAATATATTTTAAAATTTTAATTTAATTTTTTTTCATTATTTAGGATATTATTTTTCTTTTTAATATTTTAGAAAATATTTAGCTTACTCATCAATATTTTTAAAATAATAAAAATTTTCATGTAAATTCTAATTTGTTAAATTATTATTGATTTTACGACATACGATCGTGTCGATCTAAATTTGTTAATGTTAACGTAACTTTTTTAAAAAAATAAAAAACTCATTTAAAAACTATATATCTAAATAAAGAGCCCAAATTATCTGTTGGTATGTCACGTGTACAAATTTAATCTTAATTTAAGGGAATCTTAATGAAGTTAGTGTTTAGGCACCAAATTGTATTATTTTATAAATATTATGAGATAAAGTGGCACTTTAAATAATAATAATAAAGGATAAACTGATTTTTTTTGAAATGTTAAGGGTAAAATAAACCTTTTATCCTTTTGGGTTTATCCAAAATTTTTTAAATAAATTCACTCAGCTTTAAATTAATTCATATTTATGAAAAAATTTTAATAAAATTACTCTAGATGGTGTCTTGGTTTTGGCAACTCCTTTTCTCTAAACTTCATGTTCTCCAATTTCCCTTGTGATTAGTATAGTAGCATTGCTTGTGTTTTCCTTTCCAATTCTTTGTTTAGTTAGCATTTTCCTATGGTGTTAGCTCGTGGTTTTGGTTTCCCTACGTAGATTTCCAAGATTCTTCTTATTATTTTAATTTAATTTTTCAAACAAAAGTTTATACTACATATAATAGTAACATATTATCTTTTTAAAATTGTGAATCATTTAAGTTTTGAATATCTTTAATTATAACAAAAAAATCATTTATAAACTTAATTTTTCATAAAAAATAATCTAGATTAGTCTCTTTTTATGAGTAATTATCTTTCAAAATACAGATTGTTAAAAAATTCAAACCTATTTAAAGTAAAAAAAATTTAAGTTTCCAAAAATTATTAAAAACTCAAATTATTTGGAGCATTGAAAATTTTTGATAATTCTCTTAATCATTCATTAGGAGCACATTTTCTAGTATTACTTCTTTTTTTTTTATATAATAATTACAAGTTGAATTTTAATTGATCTTTGTTATTAGTGTGGCAAACGTATGTAATTATCACCCTAAAAAAGAATAAAATATTTATATATATTTTAAATATATCATATATTGTATAAAAACATTTTTTTAATGAAGTGGTAGATATATTTAGTAAGAACCAAATAGATAACGAATGACAATCCATTTTAGTCATTAGACTTATGATTGAAGTAATTTATATAGTCTTATACCATTTTTTGATATGTTTTTACTTTTATTAATATATAAATTTACCAATTTTAATAGTTATATTGGTGTTATTTTAGGTTTATATCGAATTGAGGGGTTAAATGTGTAAAAGGATAAATTCTTATACATCGTTGTTTATTGTCATATTGAAGATAGCAAGTAAATGATCCTATATAACATTAGGGTTAAAACCTTAATTAGGAGTTGTTTGTTTCAAATTGCCGTTTTACTCTAGGGTTGCATAACCTAAACAAGATTTTAAAGGGTAATTTGAACCAAACAACTTTTATTAGGGTTTTAACCCTAGTAGCCGTCATTTGGGGGGTGGGGGGTGGAGGGAACTAGTTCTTAGCTAGTTTTAGAGAGTTTTTCCATAGGTTTTCCTCTCAACTTTGTTCCCATCCATTGAGTGTATAAGTTTTAATGTTTATAGAGTAGATTTAAAGAGAAAAAACATCAACTTGGATATCTTGTATTCATTTATATACTTATTAACTCTTTATTTCTTCTTGTAATCAATTCTTTATTTCATCAATAAGAATGAATTTTTTTATTATATCTTTTAGCTCATTGATGAATATATATGCTAATTTTGTGGTAACTAGGGCTAGTTTAGTAGATGGATTGAGGGATCTAAGAGATTGATGAACATGTATGGCTAATTTTGTGATACTTAAGTTAGGTCTATTAAGTGATTGAGGGATCCAAGAGATTGGATTTTGATTGTTGAAATAATTGATTATTTAATACAATTGAATTGATGAATGATCAAACTTTAATTCATTGTAAGGGTATCAGAATAAAAGACTTTAGTTTGAACTTTTGATGCTTTATGCCAATTAATCTAATGTATTTAAATGACCAAATAATTAAATTAAGATAAAGAGAAATAGGATTTTACTTGACCATTGGTTTTGTCTTATTTTTATGAAGATACCCTAGATTTATTCAATATATATGTTTTTTGGTTTTAGTTAATTAATTAAAACTTAAACCCTAATCTAGATTTTATCATTTACAGAACTCTTTACTCATTACTCATGTTTAGATTGCATAGTTAATTTGTTGGTTGTCTAAATTAGTTTATCATTTTAATTTAGAGCTTTCTAGAAAATCACACACCTTTTGACCTAATAGTTGCAGTAGATCCCTATAAAGACAATTACTGGACTCATTATCTACCATATTACTTGTTGATGGATCGCTCTAACCTTTAGATCATAGATGAGAAAACCCATTAACAAAATTTTGGTATTATTGCCAAGGATTTAGTCCTAGTAATATTAGGAATTGAATGATGTTGATTCCTTTAGAATTTGTTTTTATTAATTTTCATTGATGTGTTTTTTTTCATTGCTTTTCATTAAGATTATTAATTTTCTTATTTGACTTTATTATTTTTAACCCCTTAGTTCATTAATTCTTATATGTATGTCGAAAAACCAAGCAACTATTATTTGATACTCAGATAGAGAAAACTATATGAAGGTTATGTAGGGAATCACCAATGAATACTCAAGCACTCCAGAAGTTAAATCCACTTGAAAAGGATAATTTGAGTTTGAATTCAAATTGCCAACCATGGAGCCACAAGAGAGAGTTATGGTATTAAATCTTGAAGAAAAAAGATAACCAACTTGCTAGCATCATGAGGTTGAGATTAAATGTTGATAGATTTGAGATCTCCCATAAGATTATTTCTATGGTTAAAGTATCATAGTTTTGAGGTTTGGCTATTAAGAACCTAAATACCCATTTAGAAACCTTTTTGAATATTTGTGATCTTTTCAAACATAATAGAATATTTGAAGATGTAGTTAAGTTAAGGTTATTTCCTTTTTCTCTTCAAGATAAGGCTAGAGCATGACTTCTTATATTGTATCCTAGTTCTATTACTACTCGGGATGAATTTATAAAGTTATTCTTAATTAATAATTTCCCAACATCCAAGGTAGCGAAGATGAAGACTGAAATTACATCTTTTTTTTTCCAATTCAAGAAAGAGAATCTATATGAAATATAGGAAAGGTTAAGGGACATGTTGGCAAAGTGCTTAAGGAATGGCTTTAGTATATAGCAATAGGTTAACATTTTTTATATATGTGTTACTCCTTCTATATAAAGTACTATTGATGTAGCTGTTAGAAGAAATCTAATGTATAAGACACCTGATCAAACATATAAACTAATTGAGAAGATGGCCATTGACAGTTTTTAGTATCATTCAGAGAGGCATTCAAGGAGACCTTTTGGGTCATATTTCATAGATAACACATTTGCATAGGTAGCTTAGATGGAAGTTCTGACTAAGAAGCTAGATGGCTTGGTAGTTATTATTGACAAAAGTTTAACTTTAGTTACTTGAGGATAGTTGATGTTCGAAAATTATGAAGGGAATTCTTATATATCCATTTGAGAGTTAAGTGGGGAGACCATTTATTTAATAACAGGAATAAGTGCAATACATAAGTAGCTATAATAGATAATAAGGGAACCTGTTTTCAAATACTTACAATTCGAGATGGAAAAACTATCATAATTTTTCATGGATTAACAATAATTAAGCTTTATAATCAAAACAATCCAATCCTAAAAGAGGGTCATCACCTGGTTTTAGATTCAATGCTCTTTTTTCCACCAAATAAGTATAACTTGGAGGAGCTAATAACTTCATAAAAAGCCACATGAAATAAGGACGCAAAATCCAGAGATGAAAATGCAAAACTAAGAGGACTCACTCTAAAATTTAAAGAATCAAATGCACATATGATGCAGAAGAGGTTTCTAAGTACACTATCTAGTACAACTTAAGTCAACCCAAAAGAGAAATTGAAGGTAATTTCATTGAGAAGTGATAAAGAGTTATAGGGTAATGAGGAGAAGAATGAAGTGGATGATATAAGCAAAAGAGAATAATGTGGATAGGAAAGTGGTAGTTGAAAAAGAGGATTGACTTAGGTTGTTCGTGGATTCCAATGTTCAACCAATTAAACCTGGATTCCCTATCCTTAAAGATTAAGGAGTGCTCAAATTGGATAAATAGTTTGGGAATTTTCAAAATTTTTTATGAAGGTACTTATCAATATGCCATTTATGAAAGCACTAGCCTAAATACCCTCATATGCTAAGTTTTTAAAGAATATTTTGTCTAATAAAATAATATTAGAGGAGTATGAAAAACTGAAGTTAAATAAGGAGTGTTCAACTATTTTAATAAGGAGTTTTATTATCCCTTGTACAATTGGTAACATACAAATAAATAAGGCTTTGATGGATTTATGAGCCAGCATTAAACATATGCTTTTTTTAGGATCATTCCATCACCAATCCAAGAGGAATCATTGAATATGTGCTAGTAAACATTGAAAATTTTATTTTTATGGTGTATTTCCTAATATTCGATGTAGAGAAAGATTGAGATGTGCCAATTATCCTTGGGAAAAATTTTATGGCAATTGCAAGGACTAATATTGGTACCCTTGATTCGCGCAATTTTATTGATATTGAATATTTTTAAATTGATTCTAGCATTATTCTTTATACAAATCCATTATAAAAAAGCATTGACACACTCATATGATTATGAAGAGGATGAGAAAGAGGTTTTAGAAGTGTTTGGGTAACTGGAGGCTTGAGAGGAATACTCATATTGAGTACAAGCTAGAAGTTATATGCTTTTAGAGAGACCAACTGAGCCTTTTCCAAAACCATCAATCGAAGAATCTCATGCTCTTAAACTTAAACCTCTTCCATATTATTTAAATTATGCTATTATGAATCCACCCTCGCACTTATTTATGATTATTTTTTCTTTTTTGACAGATACCTAATGTTTAAAAACTCAGACCAAATATTAAACCAATAAGAGCAAGGGTTTAATAGTTAGAGGTTTAACTAGTATTAAATCATTATAAAATTGGTATAGAACTGGTATTAGAATATAATGAATATTGAGAGCCAATACTCCAAAAAAATGGGCACTTAAATGCAAACAAATTTTAGAGATAAAATGTACAATTCAAATAACTTGTAGGTTCTAACTCCAAGAAATATGTTGAACTTATCAGTTACATAATTGACTTATAAATTTTAAGTTCAAAAGATATATGTAGGAGGTCTTTGAACTTTAAAAATTTGAGGGTTTAAATGCTTGATAGTTTGAGTTATCTAGAATTCATCTAATAGATCTTTGAATATAGTTAGTCTAAAGAGAAGAGCCAAACCTACTTATATAAGCTAATTTGAGCTCAATTCTTAAAAAATTGATGAAATTAAAAGTTCACTTTCTTATTTAATTTTAAAAATTTAGGTACACTTTTATTTTTTAAATAGAATCAAACTTTGATGTTTTGAAACAAGTTCTAATTATAATATATTATGGTAATATGTCCAACTAATATTATACATGAGGTCATATACCATTGCTCAAAGATACAAACTTAATCATAAGTTGCATATAAGCCAAAAGTTAAACATAATATTGTACACACTTTTAAAACATGATTCAAATAACAAAATTAGGGGTTGTTGGATGATTTTTATTAGTGACATATTTTACATGATAATTATTTATAGTCAAATCTTAATGTTTAAAATGGGGTTATATTATGAAATTTATGAATAATACTTGAAATTTCAATTTAAAAATTTTTAATCATCTTTTGTATTTTTAGTTCAATTTTAAAATGATTTTTCACATTTTTCCAAAAAATATCATTATTCACCTAAGAAAGCTCTCTTGGAATTGGGACCAATTTTAGATTGACATTATGAACTAGATCTATATAACAGACTTTAGATTTAAAGAAGCAAATTTTCAATACTAGTATAGACTTAACGATTATTGAACAAAAATTTTGATATTGTAGGCTCCAAAATTGCAATTTTATGTATCTATATTAAATTGAACTTTGTAATATATTTTTATTTTGTTTTATTTTTCATTTTTGGTTATTTTTATTTAATTTTTATCATTTTATAATAGTTGGATTTATACCTTTGATACCAGAAAAGGAGAATATTTGGTCATGTTATCATATAAAATGGTAACAATCTCACGTGTAACTAGGATTGGATGGCCGGGGTTTCTAGATTCTAATCCAGCGATCATAAATGTTCCAAAGTAAAGCTATCTCCACTCATAAAGTTCCTTGTATTACATTTATGTATCTTCTGTCAGCAACATAGATAAAAACTAAGAGCTTAAGTAAAAGGAACTAGACTCAAGTTTAAGTTAACAGTGACGACAAAGGTGACAAAAGGCTTGAATTTATCTTCTCCGATGTTTCTAACCTTTTTGAAAAAAGATCAGACTCGCATCCCTAATCTCAAAACATCATCCTTTCCATTGTTTTCCACTAAAGACTAGATCTTTTATCATTAAAGCTTCTTTATCAATCAAAACCCACCATTTAGTGGCTTCCTAGTCATTGTCCGTTTTAACCCACAATTCTATTGTGCCCCATTAGTTGATTTTTTAGGTTTAAGTGGGTGTTTTATTTAAATCCCTTCCTTACATATAGAAATTAAGAGGAAAGACTATTATATTTAAGTAAAGTGGAGCCTCCATAAAAAGATAGAGCTCAGAGCATTGATGATGAGTGATCTTGTTCTCCTTTCTTACATTAGACTTTGGCCTTTTCTTATCTATGGTAGTGGCTTGGAGATCAACCATTGTCTTAAGCTTTAATAAATTGAGCATGTGTTTGAAAATAATTAAGTCAAACTATTTTTTTGATAACTGGTTAAAATGATTGGTTTTCGTATAATCAATTAGATTTTTAGTTTAAACATATTTATATAAAACCAAACTGGCTAACTAACCGGTTTTTGGTAAACTAGGTTGAACTAGTTGGTTTGGTTTGATTTTTTAAATATTTAAGATACCATAGAAGACAAACTAGCGAAAGTGATACATGAATATAAAGGAGCTTTAAGATGGATGATAGCTAATATTAAATATATTAATCCCTCTTTATGCACACACAAGATTTTTATAAAGAAAAAAGTAAGCCATTGGTATAGCCCTAATGAAGATTAAATTTAAACTTGAAGAAAGTGGTGTAGCCTTAACAAAGAAAGCTTATTGATGCATGTGTTATCTTTTCTATTTCTAATTTTAATTTGGTAAGTCTTGTGCAAGTACTACAAAAAAATTAGGTACTATATTTATGCAAAATGAAAAAAGTGAATTAATAACTGCTAAAAAGGTTATAGATTAGAGGATGTGTATTAATTATAAGAAATTGAATGAGATCACTCGTAAGGATCACTTCTCTTTAATTTTAATGATGAAAGCATGCAATCTTTTAAACTTAAAAAAGAAAATTTGTTAGTGAACCTATTCTTCCATTTCTTGAATGGTCATTTCCTTTTGAACTGATGTATGATGCTTGTAATTATGTAGTTGGAGCTATGCCAGGTCTAAGGATGACAAATTTTTTTTACTCTATATATTATACGAGTTAGATCCATAATGATGCTTAAAATAACTATACCGTTATAGAAAAAGAGATGGTGGTGATGGTGTTCACAATTGACAAATTCGAGTCATATTTGATTTTGTCAAAAGTGCTGGTCTATATAGATCATTCTACTTTAAAGTACTTAATGAATAAACAAGAAGTAAAACTAAGACTAATTCGATGGGTTTTAATTTTGTAAAAATTTAATATTGAGATTGAGGATAAAAATAGAGCAAAATTTTTTTTGGCTAGTCACCTATCACAGTTAAGCAAGGAAGTAATGAAGAAGAGCTATAATTAAGATATCTAGGAGTATTTTTCAAAGAGTAATTTCTAGCTATTGCAACCCTTCCTTGATATGCTGATATAGTAAACTATTTAGTTAGTAATGTTCTTCCCCTTGATTTGTCATATCAATAACAAAAAAGTTTCTATTTGAGGTAAAGCACTATATTTAGAATGATTCTTATGTTTATAAAAATTACTTGCATGGAATTGGAAGAAAATGTGTGTTTGATGAGGAAATGATTTCTATTCTAAATCATGGTTATTCTAGAGATGTAGGAGGACAACTCCCTAACATCCTTGTGAGTACAATTTTTGATAATTAGAGTATTGACTTTATGAGAGCCTTCCATAAGTTGTACTTCATCTTAGTATATTCTTATAACTATTGATTATGTTAGTAAATGGGTCGATACAATAGCTTTGCATAGAAATGAAGCTATGGGTAATATTAAGTTTTTAAAGAAGAATATCTTTATATCATTTGAGACACCTAGGGTCATAATCGGTAATAGAGGTTCTCATTTTTTTAATAAATAATTTTATATCTTATTGAATAGATATGATGTAACCTATAAAGTTGCCACATCTTATCATCTTCAAACTAGCAGTTAAAGTGAAGTATCTAATAAGGAGATAAATAAAAATTTGGAAAACACTATTAGTTCATCTAGGTGAGATTGGTCTTTAAAATTAGATGATGTGATTTGAGCACATTGAACTATCTTTAGAACATCTATAGGTATGTCCCCTTTCAAATTAGTATTTGATAAAATCTGTCACTTGTAAAATTAGAACATAAGGTTTGTTGGGAAATAAAATTTTTGAAATTTGATTTGAAGAATGTAGGTGAAAATTAACTTTTACAATTAAATGAGTTGGATAAGTTCCAATTTTACACCTACAATAGCTCCTAACTATATAAAGAAAAGGTCAAAAGATGGCATGAAGAGCATATTCTATAATAAGAGACGAAAGTAGGCAATAGGGTGTTGGTTTGTAATTCGACATTGAGTATTTTTTCTAGCAAGTTAAGCTAGTCTAGATCCTTTGATACTATATAAGTGCTTCCTTTTGGATCTCTAGAGGTAATGAATGATAAGAATTAAAGTTTTAAGGTTAATAGGTAATGATTGAAGCTATGTAAGCCCAAGGTGGTAGAGTATGTGAAAATTTTCCTTCTTCAAGATCCCCACTAATAGTAGCTCTTTATTTTTTTTGAATTTTTAAAAATTTTTCATTTTTATTTCACTTGTACGATCGTAGCATGGTGTGTTTTTAGCTACTTTTATGTTTCCTTTTATTTGTTTTTAAAGTAGTGTGCATGGTTGTGACGAGTTTCCTATAATCTAGAAACTAGGGAAGTTTTTTGTTCCGTTATCTTTCATATTTTATTTTATTTATATTATATGAACATTGGGAACAATATTTGGCTTAAATATAAGGGAAGAGAATTGGAATTTTTTATTAGTGTGTTACATTCGAATCTATTATGTGTTTTTAATGGTAATCTAATTTAGATATTTCATTTTGAATATATTCTAATAGTTAATTAATTATTAATTAGTGTGCTTTAATTCAATTTATGTGATTAGTATAGAGTTAGTGTTTATTAATTATTGATTGATCATGGTTTTTCTTAATTATTATAGCTATGAATATTATAATGAATCTAATTATTTATACATGGTGCTGAATTCTTAATGAAGCTTTCTATAGATTTTGTGTTAATTTGGTCTAGGGTATTCAATTTCAATAATTTTGGTTAAAATTTGAATTTAAAAACAATTGGAAGTAATTGAATTGATTTTAAATCATGATCATATGTTAAGTAATGTTTATAAAAGGTAAGATGGAGTATAAAATGCATTTGTTAGGATAAGATAGAGCCTAAAATGCACTTGTCAAAGTTAATGACTGAATAATGAATATAATGGGATGTAAAATGCATGTGTCATTGCATTACCTTAATAGGGTTCATGGGATCATCACGAGTTTCTTAAGATTTATAATTATGTGTAAGAATTGGATTTGATATATGATTTAACCATATGTGTTAAGATATATTAGCTATGCAACTGCATTAATTTGATTTGAGGTACTTGAATAACTTTTAGTTACCATTAAAATTTTTGAATGAGTATTTAAATAGTTGCTTAAGGATAAGTAATAGTTCAAATGTAGAAGAATTGATAGAAATAATTTATATATGATTTTATGCTATATTTTAACATATTTTTATCCTTATTAATCTGTAAATAATCTATGAATACCTTATTAACAATTATATCAGTGTAATTTCAAGTTCATGTCAAATTAAGAAGTTAAATGTGTAAAAGGATGAATATAATACAATTTGGAGAAAAAAATAAATTCTTGCCTTAAATAGTGCCATTAATGCTCTTGTTAGTGCTATTTTACTTCTAAATGAAGTTAATAGACCAATATTGCTAAGAAATGACATCGTTTTCCTCTTTATGAAGTGTTGTTATTTAACATATAAAAGTCAGTAAGTAAACATTGATAGGAAATGGGGTCGCTTCAGATAAACCACCCTTGATGTTGTAGAATAAACTTAACAGGTGAACGTGACTTTTGGACGATGTTGATGTTTTTCCTATACATTATCGTATATCGCCAGATTGAACATAGGAAGTAAATTATCCTATAGAATGGTGACTTTTAGCTCAATCTCAAGTGCCTATTTACACTTAAATTGTGTGACCTAAACTAAAATTTGAAGGATAATTTGGATCAAATAACTTGTAATTAGGGTTTTAACCCTAATAGCCATCATTAGTTATTGGGGGGGTGATTCTTAGCTAGTTTTAGAAAGTTATTGCATAGGTTTTTCTCTCACCTTTCTTCCTAGACATTAATTGCATGAATTTTAGTGTCCATAGAGTAGATCCAAGTAGGTTGAAAGAGTGGAAACACCAATTGTGATATCTTGTATTTAGTTGTATGCTTCCCAAATCTTTATTTATTTTGTATTGTTAATTCTTTATTTTATTCATTAGATTGTGTTTTTCTTATTATTTTTTTTCAAGTTTATTGATGAATGTGTGTGGCTAATTTTATGATAACTAATGCTAAAATAATAGATTTATTGAATTTTGTCCTATTTATATTAGATTATTTTAAATAATTTTTATCTATTTAAGTGCTTAATTATTTATCTTAAATTGGCCGCCTAAGTTAGATCCACTAGGTGATTAAGGGATCTAGGAGATTGGTTTTTTATTATCGAAACAATTAATTAGATAACGTCATTGATTTGATTATTTCAATTCCTTGTAAGGGTCTTAGATTTAGAAGACTTTAGGTTTAAACTTCTGATGCTTTATGCCTATTAATCTAATTTATTTAAATGAGAAAATAAATAAATTATGATTAAGAGAGACACGATTATACCATAATCATTACTTTTGTCTTGTTTTCTTAAAGATATCCTAGATCTATTTAACATATAAAATTTCTATATTTAATTAATTTATTGAAACTTGAACCCTTAGCTATGTTTTATCATTGATAAAATTCTTTATTCATTACTCATGTTTAGATTGAATAGTTGGTTTTTCAGTTGTTTAATTTTGTTTATCATTTTAATTTTGAATTTTTTAGATAATCTCACGCCTTTTGAATTAGTAGTTATAGTAAATCCTTGTGGGGATGATCTCTAAACTCATTGTCCATCGTATTACTTCTTAACGGATTGCGCTTTTCTTTATTTCATAGTTTAGGAAATCGATTAATAGCTTTCCACCTAAACACCTTTTAAAGCTAACTATATACCATCTTTGAAACTTAGAGGATATAAAAATAAAAGAAAAAGGAGGAAGAAAGAAAAAGCACAAACAAACAAGTAGGTTTTATTTGGTGTCATTTTTTCTTGATTTCTTGTTTATGTTCTTTTAAACATATAAACCAATGATAAATACGTGTTTATATCATTTTTTATTATAAACTTTGTTTATAAATTTATAAAAAACATAAAGAGTCATATTAAAAACCATAAATAGGAAGCCATAAACAAGAAAATATGTCTCCTTATGTTTTATAAACATGTTTTATTCTATGTTCTTTTATAAATAAGATCCATTCGCCCTCTCTCCTATCATCGCCAATATTATTCTTCCAGTATTTTTTCATATTCTCTCTTTCCACTTTCTTGCATCTTCACCTTTTCCTTAATTAAAGAGGTTGTCACAAAATACCAGAGATGTAGACAAAACCTATCCACATCTCCGACTTAAACCCCTTATCTCATTGTAGAGTTAGAAATGAAGTATATTTTCAAGAAGCTTCACATAGGTAGCAATCATGGCCTACACATGTCAAACAAAGATGCCACATCAGCATCATGCACTTCCAGTTACTACTCGACCCCCTCTGTTAACTCTTTGGCCAGTCCTTTGTCAACTTCCCCATCTCTAATCACCATCGTTGTTACGGTCTAATTATACTATACTCATTTCTTACCATTTTATACTATTTATTCTAGGAATCTAAGCATAAAACTAAGTCAATTAATGTTTAATTATCTGGATGAATCTAAATTGTTCTAGTAAAAGAAATAAAAAGGAATAAAAGAAAATAAAAATAGACAACATTTAATCCAAACTCAAGCTAATAAATTAAGAATCTAACAAATGACAATTTAATTGGGGTTTCTAAATCATTGGATAGATTTAAGGCATTCATTAATAAAATAAGATATATCATAAAAATACCTTTTCTCTTTAAAACTCAGCTAATGTATGTGATTTAATAAACAAGTTAGAATAAAAGACATGAATCACAAGATTCTTAAACATGAGTTTGTTAGATCTAAGAACCCTCACAAAAGACTTTAAAGTTAGTCAAAATCTAACTTCAATCATATCACCTAATTAATCTTCCAATAATTGAAAGCTCACTGTCATAGTTCCTTTAATCATCTAAAAATTTAACTAAGATGGATAATCAAATAAGGACTAGATTAAGAAATTTAATTAGGAAAAATCCTCCAAACACATAAAACCCATTTAATCCTAACCTTAGGTAAATAAATTAAGCATACATATTCAATAATAGAAGTAAGAATATAATAGGAAAACACATATCTATTGATGAAAAACAAGAGTCAATACAAAATAAGAAAGAAAGATGAAGGAATACAACCAAAATTGACCTTTTTGTTGGAATATCACTCTTCAATCCACCTTAAATGCTCTTAAAGGCTCTAATCCACTTGCCTAATGTAAAGAAAGAATAAAAGAAAAGAAAACCTGAACTAAAGCCTAACTAAGAATAAGAAAAATTTGAAAACGCTCCTCTTCCATCTACTTTAGTCTCCCCAAAAATCTCTTTTTAATGTTTTTAAGACCTTTATATAGGTCTTGGGTGGTTGCTAGGGATTTGGTGATGTTGTCTTGTGATTTGTTAACTGTACCCTTTAAAAAATAAAAAAACATTGTTTAAGTCCTAGGAATTGACAACTTCTGCCCATCTTCGTATTTTCTACTCTAGTTCCTTCTATACACTTCCAATGGCCATGGAATTTGGTATGTAGATTCTGCACATGATTTTCTTGCACCTTATAAAATTTTAAAACAATATGAGATCTGAAAGTTCACTTAATATATACGAAAGTGACTTGTACTAAAACTGGTGCTTGTTTAAGTTTTTCTTACTTTTCTTTTGATGCATCCTTTATGGTTTGTCATAAGACCTTGAAATTTGGTGTGGAACTTTATAACATGATGTTCTAGGTCTCAAAATTGATTCCACACCTCTTCTAGTTCTATAGATGCCTTAAAATGCTCACAAAATTGCTTTCATTTACGTCTTTGAGCTCCTTTTTTTTTTTTACTCTTTTAAATCCAATTAAGTCTAAATAATTTTGAACATGCAATATAATCAAAAGAACTCATAAATAGGACAATTTTACAGATATCTAAGAATGAAAACACATTAAAATATAGAATAAAAATAAAAATAAATCACTCCTAACAATCGTTTCAATAACCATTAACACCATGTAGTCATTGGTTACAGTGGCCAATAATCTTTTTGATTACTTCTTAGTGAAGAAGGCTCTTTATATGAAATTAGTAATAGAGGAGGTTATTTTGGTTGTTGATGCTTAATATTTTGAATTCATGCTCCTAATTTTTATAATTTATACTATTGAATGTAGGAAATGAGGTAGAGGTAACTGTTAGGTTATTGAGGCTACCTTTAATTTGGTATACAAATAGAGTTTGAAGATAATGCTAATTTTGTTTGCTTCAATTAATAATTTAATAGGGCAATTTGTGTAAATTCCATGGATAATCAATCTAATCAAATCTTGAAATTGGGAATTTGTTTATGAACATGGAGCATTTGGTTTTTGAGTAATATAATCTTTTTAAATAGTGTTGCCTGAATATATTCATCTTAACTTATATTAATTTGGTTAATTAGGAATATAATGTGCTTGATTATGAAGAGGAAGTAGCAGATAAATCAATTTAAATTTATTCATAACTAAAACTTTTTATAAATGAATATGTTTTACATTGATGGGAATTACTATTAGCCTTAAATGATACTTAAGAGGGAGATGAATTAAGTATTTACAAATTTCTAAATTGAAAGCCTATATTGATTTAGTGATTAATAAAGTCCCTAGCCATAATTCAACCTAGAATGATGGTAACTATTATGCCAATATAATTCACCGAGATTCACAATTAATCATAAACACAATATTGGATAAAGTAAAAAAAAAATGAAGGGATAGAAATCATAAATTAATTTTTATAATCATTTAGAATATAAGAAATTTCACTATAAATAATCTTCTTTAGAGTGTAAAGAAATCCTTATAACAATCTTTTTATAAGGTGAAAAATATCCTTACAAAATCTTCCTTTGGGATGAAGAGAAACTAATAATGATTTTACTTTATAGGGGTGAAGAGTGATCCACAAAATCTTTCTTTATAGGGTAAAAAGTAACTCTTAACCAATAATCCCAAAATCAATAATGAAACCCCAACTATAGTATATACAAACTTAATATCTTGATTAATCAAAATAATGCATAAGGGCTCACAAAAATATAATGAATGCAAGATTAAAGACTTCACACTTCCTATAAAACTTATTTAACTTAAAAGCTCCTTTAAATTCATAAAACTTTCTCTTAAATCACCAATGCACTAAAAGGTTCTTCTACATGCTCAACGACATGTATTTAGACTAAAAAATTAGTTAAAAAGCCCATCTAGCCATTAATTTAACTTATAAAATCATTATACGTAACAAACTAACTATTATTGCATATTATTAGGATACACAGGTCAACCACTAAGCTAGAACGGTCATCTAGTGTACAATTCTAGCACACATTGATGGACCATATGGCTTCATTAATTGACTAGCTAATCTAAATGGCACTGCTTACTATGTGAACTTTACAAAACCTAGTTTTCAACCTTCAGGTTGACTAATGTCTTAGATTAGTCAACCAATGTCACTGGAATTCACACACTGGCCAACCAATCTCTCGTATTGGTCAATCAATTCTTTTGAAAAATAGTTTCCAAATTCCAAAGAAGCTTTTGAAAGTTATTATAAACATTTTTAAATACTGAAAAAAATTCCTTTTGCTTGAAAACCAACTTAACCAAGTTCTAAAAGTTCCTCAAAGTAAATTTAAAAACCAAGACTTTTTAATTGAGATAAAAAACCAAATATATCTTGGGTTATGGAAATATATGCATTTTATCAAGCTTTTCAAAATTTCCAAACCTTTTCAAAGGTTTCCATACTTGTTAAAACATCTCAAAACCATTCTTCTCACTAAAAACTAGACTCAATTACATTAAAAAGCTTCTCTAAAATATTTTAAGGGATAATAGGTAGAAAAGTGACTAACCTTTTCACATTTTTTCATTTAAGTGACTAAGCTTAAAAATTTTCAATTAAGTGATTAAAGTTTGTAAGATTAGTCAAAAAGGGGGAAAAGTTTAAAGCTGTTTATTAAAACTTGATGAAGTTGGCTGGACATACCATGGAAGTAGACACGTGGCTTCAAGATGATAAGTGGAAGCCACGTTGGAAGGAGCCAAGTCAACGCTACCCGACCCAACTTGTTAAATTGACTTGCATTTTAACATTTTTACTTGTCTTAACCCTAATTTAGCTTAGATGTTGTTTTCCTTCTCTCTACCATCGCCACCCTCTCAATTTCTCGCTCAGTATTGTGTGATTCAAGTGAATTTTCTCCCATTTTCTATCATCTTCTAGATATTGTCTTTTGTCCTTTGTATTTAAATTCTCTTTTTTGTTAACTTTCTTCCACTCTCACTAGTGATTATAGCTCGCGTCTCACTCTCGAGCCAGATGTTGTGGCTCTTCTTTCCCTACTTTTACACCATCTTCTAATTGATATCTACGCCAATTATCGAGCCTTTCACTCTCTGGCTAGCTGCTATCTACGTCGTCGAATTCCTCTCAGTCTCTAGCAAAGTATGGTTTCTTCGCTCTTCTCTTATTTTCTATTAGTTTTCTTCTCCCTTCCCATCTTCTTCTGCTTCTTCACATCATGAATTTCTCTCTCATTAGCTGTCATTAGCGTCTTGCTCTCCTTGGTACTCTTTGATTATCTCATAATCTCTTCATATCCATCTTGAGGTTACTAGCTAAGAATGGCACATCTTGCTTTAGCCTTTCTTTCATGGTTACATATGATAAATTGCCTTTTTTTGTCTATGTAATGAAAAAGTTTATATTGAAATATTATATGAATTAAAGCCAAATAAAAATTCTAACAAAACTTTAAGAATTTATATTCATCACTTAAACTCATTTATGTATGTTTTTGTGTTGTTTTTTTTTCTCTTTTGCATTTGATTTCTAATTTTCACTTTCTAGAAATGTAATGTGATCATAATCCTATTATGGGTAGAACATGCACATCATATCAAAAGTTATATCTTTCACTTAATGATTTTATGATGATTAAGGTTGTATTTGTAGTGTAATTATAATCATATTATGGGTAGAATAGGATTAGTTTTGTGATTTTTAGTAGCACTTGTCCTTTGTTACTATGAACCATCCTTTTCTTCTAGGATTCCTTCTTTTGATTAAATTACTTTTCTAGCTAATAGTATTTCCTTTCTTGTTATTTCTTCTTCCTCCCTCTTTTATGGTGGCACAGATGTAGCAAAGTTTGATTTCTTGACTTGGCAATGCTTAAGTCCTCCAATAGTGTTTCCTTTACACCGACACCATAATGTGGTCTTCGTCTTAATATTGAGTGGAAAAATTAAAAAAAGGCTTATTAATACATATGTATATTGCCTTTTCTCTTTTTTTTTTTACATGTTGATTCTGGCTTGAACAGAATTATAAAGATGCTACTTGAACTAATGTTAGTTGTCATATTTATTATGTTGGCGTTCAGTTCCTCTAAAATTGAATAACAGCTGCAAACTCTAAAGAAATAGAATTATGAGTTCAATTACAGACACAAGTTCAATGATTTTGTTGGATCAAGAATTTTTTTTTGTTTTTATGGGATATTCGATGTCATACAAGCTTTTTGGACTAAAACTAGTCTTGGAAGATGCTTTATTTTCTATGCTAGATATGGAGTGAGTTGTGTTTTGGTTTTATAGTTAGATGCATTAATAATGTTGTCAATAATGCTTATTTGTTATATTACTTGTTTCATTTTAGTGTGGAGGTTGTCGTTTTTGTAAGTAGGTGAACCCCTAACGTATGAAAGAGCTTTGAGCATCATCCTTAGTTTACTGAAGAAGGTAAATAAGCTGGAAGAAGAAAAAAAGAGGCTGAAGGTCAAAATAAAAGTTTTAGTTATTGCATTGTTTGTGATTATATTCAAGAATTTCTATTAGTAGGAGAAGACATAAAAGAAGTAGTTAGTAAATGCTATTTTTGGTATGCATAGTGACATAATCAATATACTATGTTTTATATGGATAGTCTAGGATGTAGCACTTGTAATGAAATTTAGTGGCATTTAATGATCAGAACTCGTGAAATGTTTATGGGATTTATCAATTCTCTTATTTCTAAGCTATCATGGTGAAGGGTTTTATGAACTGATTGACCTTAAATGGTACAATGTCAAGATTTTGTCTTGTTTTTATTTGAAAAGGAAGAATTATACTAGATAAGTGTTGATAGACATTTTCTATTGATTTTGATTGTACATATTGTTATATTTTTACCCATTTATTGTCTGAGTTACACTAATATAGAGTTATTATTTTTATTTCAGATGTATGTTGGTATTGGAGCAATTTGTGAATATTTGGATTCAATTGGAGCTTGTTTTGGTGCATAAAGAAGAGGTATACATTCGGTGATTAAAGCTCCATATATGGCAGCCAAACAAGAAGAGTTCGGTTGATCGAATAGCAAGGATCGGTCGATCGAATGAAGAATCAAGGGAGGTCAGTCAATCGAATGGTAAGGATCGGTTGACCAAATGAAGATTGGATGATTGAAATTACATCGATCTACCGAATAATTCACAATTAATTTGCCGATCGACCGTATAGAAGCATCAATTAACCGAATGAAGACTGTAAGGAAGAATTGGTTGTACAATGTTTCGCTTTAAAGTTAGCGTAAAATACAACTGAAACAACGACATATAACTTATTAAGCCCTAAGCATCATCTAGACAAGTATAACACCCACAAGCAATGCAGAAGAGGGGGGGTCATCAGACCAGAGACGAGTCGTGAGAGGGGAGAGTTTTTAGAAGCTTTTTTCATTCCTTTTTCTTAGGTTTTGTATATTTTTTTTTCTTTTGTTTAATCTTCACATTGGCTATCAGTTTGGATCCATAAGTGATAGAGATCAAGCATTAGAAGTGGGTTTAAGCAGGACAGAAGGATTAGAATGTGTTGGAGAGATTGGACAGTAAGGAGAAACATTTAAAAAAGCTCAACAAAGTGATATTAGGGAAAAAGATCTATTAGAGAATCTTGGAGGTTCAATGACAAGGTTACGGGCTAAGCATGCTAAAGAGGCTCTTAACAATCTGATGGTGGATCTATATGCAAGAGAAGAAGCTACAAACCTTGGAGACACGTCAATTAAGTTTATAATGATAGCTTAAGGCTTAGAGCAATGTGTTGGACTTGTTGAAGAAGGCTTAACCTGTTGCAAATTTGAAACATTCCACTTGTTACAACTAGGCTATTTTGAACATCTTTGGGCCAATTGCTTGGACTTCTCATTTTATTTATTTAGAATATTTAGTTATGCTATCTAGGACTTAACTAAGTGCATTCTAGCCTTAAATAAGCCTATTTATGTTTTGGGTTTGTTTTGGGCCTAATTATCTTGTTTTTAAGTTTTTCTATTAGAAAATTTGTTATTTTAGACTATGATGGGCCAAAGTCCAATCCATACCCTTATGGAGGATGGCTAGGTCATTAGGAATAGTATAAAAACTCCTTTATGTTTTGCATGTAGGCAGACTTCGTTAATTCAATATTTAGAAAACAAATTGAGTGTTCTTTTGCATTACTTTAGAGAAATCCTTCCTTGGTGTTCTTTAAAGACTTGGTTTTCAATCAAGCAAGGGCTTGGAAAGATCAAACCCATTCCTTATCACCCCCAATTCATCATAAACTCTATGGGTGTGGCTGAAATACCTTTTGAGTAGTTATTTCAATCTTGCGTAATATTGGACAATTCCTGGATCTTGAATTTTTTATTTATGCTTCTTCCAATTAGAGGTGAAGAGCTTATTAGAGCTTATCAAAAGAGAAACAACAACAAATGGAAAAGAAGATTTAATGTCGATAGTGTTAATTAATGCCTCTTTGTACAAAAGCACAAACATAGGCCATTTAGAAAAAAAAGCTCTCTGACATCACTTTTTTTTTTTTGGAAAGAAACTCTCTTCTTCGCACTAACTTGCTCCCTTTTTTCTTTTTGGCTTTTTAGCAGTTTCTCTCTTTTCACTCTCTTGCACTCCTTTCTTTCCACTACACTCAGTTTCATACACTATTTTCTTAACACTCTCATTTTTTAATTCTCATCTGATCCCCATACACTTGTAGAGGTCTTAATTGTATAAGAATGATTCATTTTCCATTCATTGTAAAAGAATACAGGTTTTTAACCCATCTTGCATCACATGTCGATTAAATTGCTACACTTTTCCAAAAGAATATAACTAGTTTGCATAGGTACCACGCCACACAAAACCATATCATGATATTTGCCAATACAAAATGAAACCAAAATCTACTTGTCCACCTTTACTTCTCAGCTATCATTCAACTATTGAAAGAGTATACTACCTAGTATGCTCAGTGGTAAG